>CAEFZY010072396.1:0-127737 GCA_903066815.1 Brachyrhaphis roseni | reverse complement strand
ATATATATATATATATATATATAGTCTATATATATATATATATATAGCCTATATATATAATAGCTTAATTATTCAGAACGGATGGCAGACTCTTCTGTGTCGCAGCTCTACTGCTGCAGTTCATGTTGCTCCAAATTTTAATACATGAGTAACCTGGCAGTATTCATTAAAATTAAAAATTTTATAACTCACTGCTCTTTATATTGTTGTTGTTTTTATTTAAATTATTTATTATAAGACTGTATGATTGTTGTTTTAATAAGGGTGTGTCTCCAGAAACAAGCCTCCAGCTTAGTCTTCTAGGTTTCAACCACGTGGCTTTGTGGTTTCCTCACAGCAAGAGTTTCTCTTAGGAATAACTCATCTCACCCACAGCAAGTCCATTGCTTTCTCCTTTAACTGTGTTCTTCCTTTGACTTTACTTGACAGGGAAGTTAATTAAGATGGTGTTCTATTAAGTGCAGAGGCCAGGAAGACTAGTTAAAGTTGGAGATGATGGGCTTGTATTTATATTGTCAATTCTTTTTCTTTGTTCACTCAGTAGCTTTCAACTCATTCCTGTTTTTTGAGAATCATTCTGTATTACAAATCATCTAGACTAATTGCAGATTTTTATTCGTCTGCTGTTTTGTTTCCCTGGATATAAATTCATAGTTTAGTTGCAGATGTTCTTCACCTACCAGAGGCAGCAAAATAAATAATGTCTTCCATTATTTCCAAGCCAGTTGTTCAGAAATCATTCATCGCTAAACCCCTACAAGACGTTGTCTCCTGTTTTTTCCGAGTGTGTGTGTTTCATGATTCTTGTTGAGTGAGTCCTGTACTTTTCCATTTTTATACATCTCCAATCTTCTTGCCTGGTTGTTTTTGTTATCCTCAAGATGATGCGTTCTGTAACACCTTTCTGTAATGCAGGACAGGGAGGGTAAAATTAGGTGTATAGCATTGCATGTCCCTTTCTGCTTGGATGCTGTGTGAAGATTCTGTGGCTGATCTCCTTCTTTAATGTCTCCCACCCTCATCTACTGCAGATGGTGAGCAACAGACGTTTGCCTTAGATGAAATTCAAAAATAATTGGATAAACGCAGAGCACAAACACACTCACGCATATGCGTGCCGCTGGGATGCGTGAAAAGACACAGGATATGCACATACATATTCTTATGTTCAACCATGCAGATAAAAACAAGTCATAACTAAGATCGTTTGCAATTTGGTTATAGGGAACTCAATAAGCAGAAAAAAAAGAGCAGAAAAGTTGTCAGTCAGGACCAATGAGTCGTCTCCTTTTGCCCGTCTGTCCCCGACTCTAATGGCGCCCCCCATGCTGTGACACCTCCCTCGCATCATCAAAGCAGCATAGGCCTGCAGCAGCAGGAAACGGAGTGTGTTTTTTATGTGTGTGTGTTTGTGCTGGTGCATTTCATGGACACCCCCTGGAGAGGCCTCCAGCTGTGTGTGCCACAGTAATCCCTTTTTTTCCTCTGTCAGAGTGACTGATTGTAATGCACACGAGAGGAAACGGGCCTTCAAGTCACTTTCATGCATATACCCATGTGCATATACATTGACACTTTGTAGGGAAAAAACAGCCCCAGGATCAGAGCTTGTTACACATGTCCTTTCCAACAGATACAACCACAAGCCAAGAGAGGAAATAAGACACACTGAGCCCTGAAGAGTTCAGTGTTGTTTCCTTTACATGTTTCTGTAACATGTTATTTAATCCTAAAATGAAAAATGCAACCTTTTTATGTAGCCATCCTAGTGGTAACATAAGAAAACATACGGCAAATAACCACTGCATCCTTTATTTGCCTCTAACGGATGCAGTGGTGGTAAAAAAGCTTGTTTATACTCTTTCCCTTGGTGGGATGGTGGAGCTTTATGGATGCATTTGAGCTGTTCTTTTTCCACGGTTCAATGATAATAGAGAAAACATCCAGATGGACTTTTAAAAACAACAAAGAATCAAGACTACATGCACTCAGTTATTTCATATGTTCAAAATAAATCTGTGCAAAATAAACCTCACCAACTTTTAGATGATGATTTGGTTGGATATTTAACCAGTCTCCATGATAGAAGTGATTGAACTTATTTAAATATGTTGGCTTTCGGTCAAAGACTTGACTTTTCTGCATATTGCAGAGATTGTCATACTACCTAATCAATTCCAGAAACAGGTTTGATGGGTGTTTGGGATCATTGTCTTGGTGGAAAAACCCAGGTGTGTCCAAGTTCAGCCTCAGCTGTTGCGCTGAGGCGAAGTTGTAGAATTTGGAGGCAGTCCCTCATCATTATTCTTTCAACATTGTACTTCCTGTAGCAACACACCCCCACAGGATGTTTGAAAGACTCACCTTGACTACTCCAAACATACTTCCTCTCACTGTGCCACATAGCTCATGGGGTCGGGACACAGAGATGCTAGCAAATATTTTTTTCCAAGTCTCAAGTCTTTGAGGGGGAAGTCCAAGTCAACTCTTTAGGGCACAAGTCTAAGTCAAGTCTGAAGTCATTTATTTTTGCTACTCGAGTCAGTCTCCAGCTTGCGTTGCTATCGCTGGGGTGAGTATATATTTGAGCTTGTATCTGTAATATTCACCATAAATGGGTAAAAGTAAAAGTGTAGAAGTAGATCAAGACTTCTACACCCAAATCCTGCTTTGAATCTGTTTTTAGTGTTATTGTTGCACCCTGAAAACTGTTCAAATTCATCCTTAAAAGCCCAGAATGTTGAGATGCATTCTGGTGTTGAGTGCATGTAAACATAGTACACACACTATAACAGTACTTGTCAGTAGATGAGAATGAGCTAATGTACGAAAAATATGTACACCCTCTGGAATAATACATCTAATTTAATCTTTGTGCAGAAACAAAACAGATAAGTACCAGAGGACAGCAGAGGGCTGGACTGTAGTAGTTCATTTGTAGTCTTATAAATGTGCTTACAAGTAACTTTCATCGTTAAGTTTTTTTTTTCTCTCCATTGTTGGCTGGATTTTATATGTTTAAAGAAACCAGAAGCTTGTCTACATTCAGTTATTTTGCCACAAAGTGTTTCACTGCCTCTACCTGCAGCAAGTAGTCAAATGAGACTGACACTGCACCATTGTGTCCTCCCACACACTGCACACACGCATTATCAGCTTTACTCAAGGAGACTGTTAATTAGCATGTCAACTTACACATACAGTGCACACATACGTTGAATACATTTGCGCACACAGGCCGACACATAACAAACATGCAAGGTTTTAATGAGAAACAGTATTCCCTGCTTTTTATCTCTCTTTGTCAGATGCACAAACTGTAAGAGCAGCTGTCACCAGTTTGTCACTCACAATGCTGGCTGTGTTTGCTTTGTTGATTGGAAAGGCAGAGCATACAACTCGCTGCTGTTTTCTCAAGGCCATCGGTTTCTTATCTTGCAAAGATTCATTTGAAGTAACTGCGGTAGGGCCAGTAAAACATATTGAGCACATGCAAATTATGATTTGACATTCTTGGGGTTGCACTCACCATCCCTAAGCAGTGGAATAGGGGACATAATCTTTGAAAAAGGAAATCCTGTCACGCGAAAGGACAGGAACAGTTTATTTGGTTTGTTATTTGGTTTATCCTAAGCTTAATGCTCTTTTAAAAATCTTCATCTCTTTGTTCACTATTATACAGACATTATATTTAACAGTAGTGCATAGGATGTCTTGAAATCCAAGAACAGTACCATTCCAGCATTGCCTTACATCATTTTTGATACTGTAGTGTACATATAACCCATTCTTTTGAATTAATTAATTTTAATATGTTGAATAATTCCACTCTTTGAGTTCCATGACTCTCATTCGCCATATTCGGTGCAAATGTGGACCATTACTACAGAAGCAATGCAACTGTGACTCAAATATAGACAAAAAATGCTATGTTGTCTCCACTGATGATGATTCACTCACCTCGGTATACTGGATGCTTGAAGCTCAAAGTAAAGCTCACAGCTTGCCCTACTGTATTGGATAATTTAGGGAATATTTGTTTTACCACTTGAAAGCACTAATTAAGCATAAAAATTTAATTCTAGCCTCCCAGTTTTTTAAATTAGTCTTATGAAATGTTCTAATTTAAATAAATTTTTATCTGTCACAGTTGATATAGAATGGCACATTATTGCAGGCTTTTAGTAGTTTACCACTATTCCGGCCTTAGTCATAGATACATAGGTGGATGTGTGTGCGTGTGTGTGTTGATTTGTACCATCTTGCATTCATGTGTGACCTTCGGAAGGGCAGAAAGAATAAGTAGGGAGGTGGCTTTGACTGCGGCACATCGATCCTGGACGCCTGCATTCTCCTGCTCAACAGTCACTTTCTGTTCGCGCGCACACACACATACACACATTGCTTACACATCCACACACGCCTCATTGGCCAAATAGACTTACATATGAGTGACGGGGCCAATTTCTCTCCTTTTCCTCCTCTTGTTAATTTATGGCCATTGATCTACACTGAGCTGAATTTATGCTCATCATGCTCTCAGGCTCTTTCTCACGTTCACACAAGCACAATCGGCTCTTTTGTGTCGCTTATAATGCCGTACAGTGACACATGCTCCTGCTGCCTCAGCACAAGTTGTGTGAAGAAAGTATGGGAACATGATGAAGGACTCAGCAAATGTGTGAAGTTGAACTAAAGGTGCTGCTACAGTTGTGGAAATGAGCTGGGGTCATTTAATTTTATGCTATGATATCCCAGTGAAGTGCATGTTAGATTAAAGGTTTTCACAGTAAAAATAAACCTGTTTTTTGTTTTTTTTCTGTGACAAAGCCTAAGCAATATTCAGGAAGTCTGATTTCTTGTGTCTTGTTTGCTTGTTCTCAGGTGCCTGTCCATCCACTGCGGACAGCCAGGTGCTTGGTGAGAGCGAACGTAGCAGGGAGCAGATTCTCCAGACTCTGAGCGATTTGTCTCGGGGCTTCCAGGATATCGCTGATCGTTGTCTGCTGGTGTTACACCTGGAGGTCAGGTAAGAAAACAAAACTGAGGAATTTGAAACTGTTTCACATTGTTATTGTCTTGTCGTTTCAGTTAAAAGTTCACATATATTTGTGTTATATTAACTTTGGGAATTTAACGATGCTTAAGCCTTCACTTAACATCCTTAATGCATTCAGGAATTTTGCCTAATCCACTAAAACTGCAACACAACTTACATGTAGTTATGATAAAGAAAAATTAAAATACCCCATTAAATGTTGAGTTTTTTTCAAGGGAAATGTTTATACGTTCACCTGTAATCTGTTTTTATTATCGCTGGAAAATAACATGATTTAATTAAAGGTAAATGACAAAAATAAATTCGATTTTAATTGTTAAACATCAATTAAATTGATTCAAATTTTACTTGAAGTTGATTGTATGGTAAAAGTTGTTTTTTTTCCCCTCATGCCTACATTGACTGTGTCTACTACATATTTGTATTTGCATGAACATAACATTACTGTTTTGATATAGTTATGTTTTGTCGATCTTTTTTAACACAGCAGCACAGAGAACGTGCTGTCAAGTCCAGTGTGCAAAAATGATTTGTCCTCATAAATGAATTCTCCAGTTCAGAACTGCATTGTCTTCAATGTGTTTTGAATGTCAATGTCTAAGTTAATTTACCACACCATATACTTTTTCACTCCCGTAGAACCGCTAATAGTCCTCCATCATCCTCTTCTATTTCCATCCCTCCCTGTAGTCCATTATGTAGCTTATGCAATATTGTTGATGATTTCAGTTGAAAACCCTCCCTGAGGCTGATGTCTAGCTATATGCTACACTCCATTGACTCTCCCCATCTAGTGAATTTCCCCTGATAGTGGTACCAGCTAAATGAAGCCATGAGGAAGAAAGAAGGAGGCAAGGAAGGGAGAGAAAAGGGAGGAGGAGAGATGAGTGAGGTTAAAGTGGTGGTGGGGGTTAACGAAAGGATCTACAGTAGCTTAGTGGGGAAAACGATTGAATTTAGAGGGAGGGATGGGAGATGGAGGTATTCAATATGCAGTGTGTTTTTTGGCTTTTGCCAAAGGGGAGAAGACATTTACCCATATCATTTTTATGTTCTTCCACCCTAGACACTGTCATTAAGGAATTTAAAATGTATTGAGTTTGTAAGTCAAGATGGCCCTTTATGGTGCTAAAGAACCACAGAAAAAAATGTTAATATAAAGAGAACATAGAAAAAGAGGAGTGAGGAAGTAAATTCTACATTCAGAATGGTATTTTGGCGTTTGGCCTGATTTAGGAATCTTGTTGTTTTTGGTAATAGCTATGTTCTATTAGCATTGTCAAGCCATGACATTTGCTTGACAAATGTCATTGAGCGGTGTATAGCTACTAGGATGAAAGTCAGTTGCTGGAAGTTTGTGGTCTTGGTTCTCAACTGGAAAAAGGCAGGCTGCTTTTTCCAGAGTCAGGGTCAGATTCTACTTCAAGGGGTTCAAGAAAGTGATAGACCACGTGAGCTACAGATGGGTTGGGCCCTTATCTGCTGCAATATAGTGAAGAAAGAGCTTATCCAAAGAGCAAAGCTCTGGATTTATTGGGCTATCTATGTCCCAACTTTCATCTATTGTCAGGAGATTCGGATTATGATTAAAAGTATGAGATCCTGGATCCGAGGTGCTGATGTCAGCTTGTTTCATACCTTGGCTAGACTTGGCCTGAGAGATTGGGTGATTAGCTTTAAGTAGAACCGCTGCTCCTCCACATCAAAAGGAGTCAGTTAAGGTGGTTCACTCATATGATTGCTATCTCTCATGAACACTTCCCAGGTTCTCTTGTCTTGTCCCACTCAGAGAATGTGACGGGACAGACCCAGAGCTCAGAGGAACTACACCCCTTCTGATCTGCGAATGCCTTTGAGTCCTCTAGAATGAACCGGAGGGTGTCATTGGGGAATGTCAGGGTTTTTCTTCTAGGCCTTTTAGTCCCGTTACCCAATCTCTGATAAGTGGTTGGCAATGTAAATGGATAATCTCTAATGATTGATATTATTTTTCAGTTTGCTTGCGACTATATAGCGTTTTCTTCTTCAGGGAAAACAATATACTTTGCTCAACTATACCTGTTATCTTAACGCCCTTTTATTTTAAGTTTTTTTCCCCGTGATGTGCCCAGCGATTTTTCTCCAATGTAGGGGTGAACCAAAGGTCAGGTGATCGCATATCCTTCAGGACTTTTCTTTGCAGGGAATGTCACTTGCAAATGTCCAATTAGAAATCTATTTGAGGCAACTGTCCAATTATTTTGATCCCCCTGACAAAATATGTTAAGGAGCTGTAATTTTTATACCTACATTCCTTTCTTTTTAAAGTGGATCATCCTGAAGCCTCTGAAAACAATTTTGTTTTTTTTAGGTGCAAAACATACATATGCTAGTATTAAACAAATATGGTTACATAACAGTATTGAGAGTGTGCTCTTTATTTACATGATGTTTTTGCTTTTCTTTTAACACCCTTAAGGAAAATGTTCCATATTCAGTGCGGTGCTCTCCAGCACTCTCTGTGGCTTAACGATATCCAGCAGTGATGTGGTTATAGTTGAATAAGTGGATTTATTCTGAATACTTATGAAACTGAAGAATTTTTGTGTAAATTATAGAGTTTAAACGCAGGTAGACAGTTCACATTATTACGACTTAATTCTGATTTAGAAGACTATTATAGTAGCAGCAGGTGACTGAAAAGTTCTTGAGGGATATAATTGTAAATGATAGTTTGAGGAATGATGTGCATTTAATGACTGATTAAGTGCAAAGTTTTACAATTGAATATGCTTCAAGATTGGTCTCCGGTCTTCTGTTTCTACTCCACTCCTCTGTTTTACTCCAGGGTGCATTGTTTCCATTACCTGATCCCCCTCACCAAGCAGGGAAACTATGCCATTGTGGCCAACGTGGAAAGCATGGACTACGACCCCCTGGTGGTCAAACTGAATAAGGACATCTCAGCCATTGAAGAAGCCATGGGAGCCGCCTTGCAGCAGCACAAGTTTCAGTATATATTTGAAGGTAAGCTGGACCCTGGTAGAAATTTCAAAATGTGAAATTTATTCCCTTACTTCAGCATTCCTTTGTAGTTTGGAAAAGTATGGAGTTTATTTTTATTGTTTTCTTTGTCACACAATGGACAAAGAAATTGGCATTTGGAAAAATGTTTATACTTTTAAACTGTATACCTTAACCTGATCTCTAAAATCAGTTGTCCATAATTTTAACCAATTGTTATTTAAATTACACTTTCCAGGATTGAGAACTCTTGAAAAGAATTAAACAAATCAGTTGGAACCCTGAGTTTGCCCTCCAGTTTTGAGAACACTTGAAATGTTTTGTTCCTCTTTAGTAAACGGTCTGCTGTTTTCATCCAAATAAAACCTATGTTATGTTTTTTTTTTTTTTCAGGTCTTGGTCATCTCATTTCCTGCATTCTAATCAATGGGGCCCAATACTTTAAGAGAATCAGCGAGTCTGGCATCAAAAAGATGTGCAGAAACATCTTTGTCCTTCAACAGAACCTCACCAACATCACCATGTCCAGAGAGGCCGACCTCGACTTTGCTAGGTAGCTCTTCCTCATTTTTTTGTATAATCAGGAAGTGTTTTATAAAAAAAAAAAGAAAAATAGTTTATAGCACTTTTCTTCAAGGACTGAGACAGCAAAGGTGCAGTTGCAGTTGCACGGTATAAAAACTTCAAAACATATAAGGGGCATTTGGAGATCTGAATAGTACTCAGTTTCTGTATTCAAAGCTTTTAGAGAATTTTTTAACTCCTACAGCATGACTTCCTGTTACTTGAGTAGGTGGAGTTTTGGGTCAGAATTTCTTTTGACATTTCATGATGTAATTATATAATTTTTCCACGTCCCGAAAGAAACATTGCCAATGACGGGCAGAGGGTCAAGCAGCCTGTCAGCAACACCGTGTTTTGTGTCCAAGACATTGTTTGTGAATCTGTCATCTATGTGAGTGAAAGGGTCATGCAAAACATGACGAACTGAGAGAGTCCTCAGGTTCGGGAAGATTCTTATCAATTCTTAAGTGTTTTGTAAGGGAAGTAGAAGAGATTGCAGGGACAGAAGTTGGTTGAAATGAGCATGTATAATATGCAGTGATGTCAGGAGAAAAGGGGCATTTATTTAAAGATAAAAGTTGAGGAAGGAACATTAAATATTAATTTTAAAATTAACAGCCTGAAAATGCACCGTGACATGTTGTAGGGTTAATTAGCTTCTTTCAAAATCCCTTAAAATGTGTCATATTTTTTAGTGCTTTGGTGTTTGTGTGCCAGCAGAATTTGGGCATTATTATTTATCCAATTTGGTATAAATGCGTTCCAAAAAACAAACTAAAGAGGTAAAGTGTAATGACCTGAACTGTTGTGGACTATACCGGATGTGGAGGTGATTAGCATGTTATTTCTTCCTCCTGTCAGCTTTGATTACGGTGGAATGGGGGTGATGGCTTTTTGTATCTTTTTTCTCTTTCTCCTACTCTCCTGATTACGAGGCGTGGGCGGTGTGGAAGTGTTGATTGGGAATTGCAAAGCTCATTGTTTACACATTCATGGCTTTTTGGATTGGCCGGCCTCCGGCTCCTAGATACAGACTCTCACAAACGCATATAAAACCCCCACATACACACACCTGTAGTGTAGCCCTAACTCCCACACATGCATGAAGTAATAATAACCATACAGCAGCATAAATATATATATAATAGATGGTCTCTATTTTAAGGAGACCATCATTCAAAATCCCATGGTTCTTTAGAGTTCCCAATACATTGCACATAATACATTTGGAAGAGAAACAGGCCAACATAATACAAGATTGATCTCTGTTCTGTTTTTCTCACAAATTCACCCTGTCTTTCAAACCAGACCTACGTAGTGTTATTAGATGCATTTCCATTTTAAATGTGAGCAAAACTTTGTCGATATTCCGCTATTGTTAAAAAAACAACACAATTCACAATTTCAGTCTTTCCATTTAAAAAGAAATTCAATTTCTTGTATGTTTGTATGTTTGTTCACACAATAATTAATTCTAAAACATGCCACATCCTCCCACCACTTCCACTTGTCTTCTTCATCTTTTCCACCAGTAGTGACATCCCATTGTCATCTCATCCTAGCCCAAAAGCTTATCAAAAAACTTTCCTTTTTGATCATTTATTTTTGTAATTCCAATTCACACAATTATATGGTCAATGGAAACACATTTTATTGTTGCAGAAAAGAACAAACATAGTTTTACCTGACTAAAGCATTTGTCACTAGTTAAAGTCTCAGCAGAGTTTAGCTGTAGAAACTTACAGATGTAATTCTAGGTTTTGTTTTTCCTATATTGCCTCCCAAACAACATCCTGGCATAGAGATGCTGTTGATGTCACCTATTCATGTTGGCTGAAAAATAACTAATTGACTGTAGGACTCTCTATGTAACAGATTTGCAACTGAGTGTGTAATATGGTGTTGTAAACCATTGCAGCTTTGAAATAAAGACGTTAAGAAAGTTGGCTTTGGTTAACCGGAATCAGCAGTGACAAACGGTCTGGTTGGACTACAAGAAGAATATTTGTTATTACCTCCCCTGGAAAGAATTGATGGCAAATAATCAAAGGAAGAAATCACAGCAGGATGTCTGCTCTACTGACTGGCTGCAGATGTTTCCCAGTTTAGCCATGCTCCTGTTTCTGTTCCAGTGTGTGTGCTTGATCATTTGTTCTTTGTGTTTTGGTTGCAACCGTGTGGACAAGTCCTGCACAAGAGCCCCATAACAGCCAATGATCTGAGTTAAAACTACAGTAGGACCCAGTTGTCAGCACTGCAGAACAAATAGGCATGCACACGCACACTCACAATACTCTTTGCCTTTCCCATCGAGTGAAAAATGGTGAGGAAATAGTGTCACCTTGTGGTGGGATCCTTGCTTGCATTCTGTAAAAAATAAAAAATAAAAAAATTGTGAAAACTTACAGTACATCCAGTTGTAAATGTTGCACCTGCTGGTATCACCTGAATGTGTTTTTGTGCATGCGTGTGCATGAGCAGGTGTATTAGTATCGTCCCAAAGCAGTCTCATGTTGCTCAGTCAGAAGTTTGGCAGCAGCATAAGCTTGTATGTCAAGGTCAAACACACATGCACACGCCATCAGAGAAACACACACACACTCTCCAACCATCTGCTCAGAGACAAGACTCGTTTTGCAAACCTGTGTGTCACAGCAAAGTCATCTCTGAGTGTGTGTTTTTGTTTATTGACGGCGCACTCAACCTTATCACTGCACTGATCACCTCTTATTGTCCACTGTAGCCACCCCCCTCCCTCTTTCTTTCTCTCTGCCTGTTTATGCTGATGGGTTGTTTTGACAAAAGCTGAGATAAATTCAACATGGGAAGTTTGTGGTGAGTTCTTAATCTTGAAAAACATGAGAAAACTCAGTAGTTACACATGACAACATTTTAAAAAAAGAGCGAGCACAAATACACATTATCAACTTAAATCACTGTGTCCTTACATATGTTTGTACATGTATTTAAAGTTTTTGCTTCATGATGAGAACAGGCAACAAGAGTGTATGTTAACTGTAATATTTAAAGTTTTTGCTTCATGATGAGAACAGGCAACAAGAGTGTATGTTAACATTCCTGATTTACAGTTGAAAGAGCAAAATATTTAAAAAAAGGTTAATTACTTGATTTTAATCTGAGTCCAGTTTCAAAGAGGACAAATTCTCAAGTTAAAATGCAGGTTTGCCTTATCTTCTATTTAGTACTTCAGAGTAATTCACAATTCAAACATTGGATTGTATTTTTAAAAGAACTTAGTTTTTTTTCTTCACTTAAAAACTGTATTGAGTTAATACACACACAAATCTAAAAAGTATAAAATGTGATTTAAATATCAGACAGGCCTACATTATCTGCTCCAGGTAATCCCTTAACATTGATGGAACAAGTACTACTTACAAAAGTACTAGTTTTAAGTTAGAATTACAATTTACTAGATGGGGAAAATATCTTGTTCCACTGGCAGAATATTTTCCTTATAACTATTACTTTTTCATCAATATTAGGAAATCATTGCCTTAAAAGGGCTTCAATGTTCTGAAATGTTACTTGTAAGTTACTTTTGTCTTATTTAAATTTCACTAAATGTAATCTTGGTGCACTAACTGTAAGATCCGATCAGATAATTGCACTAGAAACTAGAATAAAAATGCTTGGTAAGATTTTGTGTTTTTGCAGTGAATGGTATGGCAAAAGCTTTCTATTTCCAAGCTTTATTCTCTATCTTATTGTTTAAAACATTCATCTATGTTTTTGTCTCTTTGGTCCATCTACCCTGCCTTACTGCTGATCACCTTTGCTCAGCACTCACCTTTTATCATTTTTAAGGGAGGTGTTTTCTTGTGAGAGCAGCCCCAAAGCGTCCCACCTACAAGCCTAAAATGGCACGTTGTCATGAAGATCTGAAAGGTCCATTAGTTTGAGAAAATCGAAGTATGTTCTCTGACGCAGACTGAAGCACCATTACAAATTCACAAAAAGCAAAGCTCTGAGCCGTCCGGTGACCCATGCATGCAGGTTGTAGAGTTGTCATAACACAAACAACAAATCTGCCGCAGCTTAGCCAACCAGCTAGCCTAGACACCAGTCTGACAGTCTCATTGTCAAGGCACCCCAGGGTTCATCCCATCTCACCCACCTGTCTCCTATTGGAATGGCTCCAGTGTTCCGATCTACATGTCTGTAATGCACAATAAGGTGTTGCGCTCTGTAGTCTCCTAAAGTGTACCCCCTTAGTGACTGTGCATCTCTGAGAGTCAATGTGTTGGCAAATAAACTGTCCTTGGCTTGGAGCTTATGTGTGTCAAGGTGACAGCCTGGTGTGTCCTCAGAGATTGTAGTTATAAGTACAGTTGACGGCCATGTCAGGAAGCAGTGGGTGTCAACAGATAAAAGCGTTTGTATTTAGGCCGGGTTGCAGTACACTGTCACTTCTGTCTCCTTCCTTGTCACCTTGTGTTTCTTGCCTTATCGCTCTCCTTCTTCTGTTTTTTCCCCCCCTCCCTGTCTTTTTCTTGTTTTTGCCATAGTCCAATCAACTTCACCGCCTCGGCTCAATTGAAATTCTCCTCCTCTCCGTCTTCCTGCGCCCTCTCTCCTCTGTCGCTCGTTTTCTGCGTGCATGCGCAAGACGCCGTGTGATAAGGCTGCTCTTTGTTGATGGAGTCTGTCTCCATGTGTTTTGGTCTCTATATCCACACCTCCCAGCATGATGGCACTCGCCTTTGCTGATGAAGCCAGTCAGGGGTTCGTGTGTATTCGTGCGCATGTTTGTGCCGATGCAGCATGATGAGACTGGTCTTTGCTGATGTAGCTTCACCCCAAGTCTCTGCAGACCTTTGCTCATTACCAGAGGAGAGACAAATGCACTGTTCTGGAGGGAGATGTAGACAGAAGGAGAGGAGGGAGCTATCATCCTTAGGTTCAAAGAGCCAAGAGAACGCTAAGACTGAGGTTATATGTTCACAAAGCCACCTTTTTGAAATTTGCTATTTATATTTAGCACGGTAATAATGTAATATTATCATCCTTGACTTGTATTTTTAAAGATTATCTTCCGTTCTTGATAATCTATTTGAATCAAATGTACAAGCAGACATAAATGAATAAACCCCTTAAACACAGCATTACATTTGACAAAAACACTCTTAGGCTGCGTCTTAGGTTGAGGATGACTGAGTCCGGTCTCTAGTTGTCATAGTAACATGTGTTTTCCAGCACGCAAGTCTTTCAGACTCACTACAGACAGATATTGCTGTTATCAGAACAAAGGGGAAGATTTATTAGAGGAAAATATATCAGAAGCAACATTGAACTGGCTTCTTGACTTAAAGCTTTTTCAAGACAGGGAAAATATGCCACCAACATTCTGGACAATTAACTTTATATTTTTTTTACCCCTCAAGGGAAGCTATATTTTACATCTAAAAACCTAAAAATCTTCAAAGTATAAAAGAAAAAACAAATGATTGACATTTCCATTAGTTTTTTTTTTTTTTTTTCAATGTATAGATAATTTAAAAAGTCACTTTTCTGACAAAACACAATCTTTATAAACACAAATTTCTAGAGCACGTGATGTCAGAAACTGGTGTGCATAAATTTCTATCTCTGCAAACAGAAAACACTTTATTAGAGGCAGAAGTATATTGAGCGCATAAATGGTCACTTGTTGGCAACACAAAGGAGGAGAGAGTAAGCATTCTTAGTTTCCTAAACGATGATTGTAGGTGGATAGGATATTGTGTTACACAGTGAGGGATACGCTTAGTGTTACACAGGTGGCATCATAATTTCCTGTAACTTTCAGTTATGATCTGATGTGTGTTTATTTTGTGACACCCTTATTTTCATTTTCTTTGTATAGTGTCTGATTTTGAACATCAAACTTAATATATTAGCTGTGTGTGCTGCACTGTTAAGACTTGAGTTAAAAGCAAGAGGAACAAAGTAGAAAGCCTTGTTGAAGGTGCCAGGAGGTATTTGTTACAGCACCAACAAGCCTTGGTTCCAGTTGATAGTCAGGTTGATCCACATGCTTGCACATCTTTTTTGTTATTATTATTTTCCCCCCTCTTTCTCATCTTTCTCCTACTAACTAATGTGTTTTCCCAAACATGCTGACAGAAGCAGCCTGTAATGGCTTTAATATTGTATACGCTACAAATGAGGGGAAATGAAATGTGCTGAATCTCATCTTTCTTCCACTTTTCTATTCTCGCCACTGCTTCCCTCTTGTTCCATTGTCATGTGTCCGTCGCGCGCTGCCGTCGCATCATAAATTTATTTAATATTCTTTGCATATGAGGCAGAGGTAGGAAGCAGCTAATTAAAATTTAATGGAATGCACTCCACGGAGGCACGTCGGCACACATATACAAAGAGGCTGATTAATAAATCAGAACTCTTATAGATTGGACTTGTGGAGGACGCAGGTGGAAATTGGCAAAAATTACTGTGTGCGGTTTTCATGTGTCGGTGAAGGAGGAGTGTGCACAGAGGGAGGCTGAGGGCTGTAAAGACTAAGGAGGAGGGCAATCAAAACAATTCACCATGGTGCTGTTTGAAAAATAAGACTTGTTTCACTAACCAGTTGCTACTCCACCAAAGGGAGGGGTGTGTGTGCGTGTGTTATAGTGTGTAAGCCACAAGGGCTTCTTTCTTGATGGTGGGGTGCGGAGAGATTTTAATCTTATTAACAGCCTTTCCCTGTTCGGCAAATAGCTTTCCAACTGCTTGGGTAATGAACTGTTTGAAAGTGTTTTCAGCACACACTAACATACATCACTCAGACACATTGATAGATCGACCAACATGAACACACACAAACACGCGGTTTTTTTTTTTTTTTTTCCTTTCCAGACCAGCCTCCCCCTCCTCTAACCGCTGAACAAAGCTCAGATTGCAAGCAGTCCTCATGGTTCAGACACCCAAACAAGCACACACGGTCTTAACAGACAGCTGACAGTTTCCCACGCCTTCTTCCTGCAGAGATCACATGAGATCTTACAGCAAGAACTATAACTACCTTTAGTACCCCCTTATCAGCTGTAAATAAACATAATTGCATCCTTTTCTCTGCTACCTAATAAATTAATGCCACAATTACACTAAAAAGTCAACTTTTCAGCTGGGCCCTTTATTCAGTAAATCCCACTTGGTGTTGCAGAATCACAGCAAGTCATCCGGGTCTTAAACAGCAAAGTAGCCCCAGTTCATCACACTAACATCACCATGTTTGACAGTAGGGTTATTTTTTTTGTTTTTAATGCCGTCAGTTTCATACCAGATGTAAAGCAGCTTACACCTTCCAAAAAGTGTAAACTGACAATCTCAACGGAATATTTTCTCAAAAAGCAAGGGGAAGATACTTTGGGGAAAATTTGAGACAGGGCTTTCTATTCTCTTTGGTCTGCAGTTTTTTTGGGGGGGGGGTTTTTTCCTTCTTTTTTTTTTTTTTCACAAGAAAATGGGGTTATAAAGTTTTTGAAAGGCTACCAGTGAGATTACCACTCCCTTACTATCAGATGACGGCTAATGATTTGTGTATTTACCCTGATAAACTTTTGGAAAATGGCTTGGAAACACATGGAAAACTCTCCCGCTCAAATGGAAAACAAAAACATGCCAAAGCTAATGTATGCATGTTTAAGTGATTTATTAAGTACAAAATAGGGTAAAAGTTGTGTCTGTGTTTATACCCAGACACAACTTTTATTTGTTTTTAGCAGACTTTCCCCAACTTTCAGTAAATATCCAAAATATTTCATCTGAAAAATATCTTTGAACAGCAAACCAATAATCTTAAATTTCTGCTGTTGTAATCAAGGTTGGCCAAGCACATGCAAAATTAAATGTATGATTCGTTTTATTGTGAGATGAGCCCCCTTACTGTTGCTGTCTCATCTCAACCTCATTTAAGTAGTGAGTCTGCAATACTCAATCATTTTAACGGCTTTTCTCATAAAATGAATTCAAGGATGAGAAAAATGAACAAAGCCTTGAAGAGGAATGAAGAGCAGGGTGGAGGGTGAGACGGAATGCAAATGCTTTGGTGATCAAGGGCGTCTCTCGTCAAGGGAAGGCCAAAAAACAGATATTATGCACCTCTGCTTCTCATTTATCTCCAAAGTGATCTGGCGTTTATTTTATAGCTCTACTTTATTTCATCCCCCCCTTCATAACTCTTTTCATGTTTTTTCTCCAGTTTTAAAGTGTTAAAGTTAAAAAATGGTATCACATAAAAGACAGATGCAGGAGAGAAGGTCCATAAGTGGTCGTTAACGCCTTGTTAATGAAAATTATCTCTACAAAATGTGCTAAAGCTAGTTCTTCTCCTTTTACTGTCATATTGAATTGCATATAGAACACCAGAGAGCTTAGCTTCCTTCCCTTTTAAGATACAGTCACATGAACAATTCGGAGTCTGTTTTCGACTGTCAGACAAAATACAAAAAATCGAAGTATCTAAAGCTAACTGTTTTAAAAGAAACATAAGAGCTTCATTTATCATAACAGTGTTACTACTTCCCTTCTTGAGCATATTTCTGCCTTACAAGGCTGCAGGAGTTTCTGTTGTTGGACGATCAACAGCTGTCCTTGGCCAAGGTTGGTAGTTTATTCTAATAAAGGAAGCTCTTCCTTCCTCTAAGGAGAAAAGAAGTCCTGTAGCAGTTTCAGCTGCAGCCTTGTCTGCGATTATTTACACAAATCCAATACTTCAAATTACCCTATCGATTTGCAAATACAAATTCAGATACTGGCTAAGTCAAATAGTATAATCAACCTGTTTCCACTAAATGTATTAATACAAAGTTGTCATGGAATAATTTTTAATGTTGCAACCACAATCTGTAATTGTAATGTGTCAGACCAACATATACTCGTACTATTGTCTCCAAAGTGAGCACAAGCTACTTTGCAAAAATGGATGGGCAAAAATTCCAGTGGTTTGGAATTACTCCAAACAATATGCAGCTGTCATGTCAGTAAAAGCTGGTTCTATAAAATATTCACTGTGGCGTGGAAAATAAATGCTTACAATACATTTCTGATTATTATGTTGTTGTTTTTTTAAAGAATCCCATGTATGACTTTCCTTTTTTTTTTTTTTTTTTACAATTTTGTACCACTTAGTGTTAGTCTATCACATAAAAAAGCATTCAAGTTTATTGTTATTATGTGACAAAATGTGAGTGCAAGTGGTATAAAAGCTTTTGCAAGGCACTGTAAAAGGTGAGCTGACTGTAAATCCTTTCTGCGCTGTAAACCACTGCCGCTGTCCTCTTGCTCAAGTTTGCTTCCGCAGCTACATTATGGAAGCTTAACATTTAGGCCTTGAGGGCACTAGAAGCTAAAATCTATTTTAGTGTTTGCCTGCATGAGCTTCTTCTTTTTATACACTCCAGTAGACAATAACACACATTTACTTTCGAAGGTGTTTGACTTGTTTTGCCCGGGACCAAAAAAAAAATATCTGAGATCTCCTGCTGTATTTCTTCTGCTGTGCATTGACCAGTACATGCTCAATAATGATTTCATTCTGCTGAGTCATAAAACGTTCAAAACTCCACCTTGAAGGATCTTGTAAAAAGCCGCATGCAGTTAGTGTAGAAAACAAATCCTGTTTGACATATGTGATCCAATTTGTGCAGAAGTGTGTTGTTTAACAGTTCCTGCTGTCCATTTGTGCTACCGCTTTATCAGTATGTACTTCATGCACTCTTTCAAATGGTCCGTTGAGGCGTTTGGTCTTGATTAAAGAGCTGTTTATTCTACACACAGTCCCTTTCCTCTTCTGTGTGTCTGCAATATTTCAGAAGAACAGACTTGGCTATTGGGAGCCTGCATATGTTTTCCCCTTTACCTGCATCTCACAGGAGCAGCTTCACCGGGTCCCTTGATGTCCGCTTTAAAAAAAAAAATTTGAGCATGACAGCAACAGTGGTTAGTCTGGCTTTTGTGCTCTCTCTTTGTTTTCCGCGTCTCTTTGATTCACCCCTGGAAGAGGAAAAACAGACGTGTATTAAGTGTCTGTTTTTCTTTATCTCCTCCCTGCATTCTTCCACAACTGCACTCGCTGTGGTCATTCTGTTATGTTATTCATCCATAACCTGTTACTGCTTTCTCCCTCCTTGCAGGCAGTACTATGAGATGCTGTACAACACTCCAGATGAGTTGCTGAACCTGGTCGTTGACCAGGGCGTTCGCTACACAGAGCTCGAGTACATCAACGCCCTGTCTTTGCTCCACCGCAGTCAGACGGGCGTAGGGGACATGAGCACCCAAAACATCCGTCTGCAGAGGCTGAAGGAGATCATCTGCGAGCAGGCTGCCATCAAACAGGCCACCAAGGACAAAAAGATCACCACAGTGTAGCAAGAAAACAGAGGGGATTATTTTGCCTAGCATTTTGTGTTCAGTTGTTTTGTTACTGATCCATGAGATCTCTAAGAGAGTAAAGATTGCTTTAGACGTGAGATTGTAGGAATTTATTTTGATGTGCGTCCTTTGTGTTTTCTTGCCTGATGTGACGATAAGGGTCGTAGTCGAGAGCTGACAGACGTACGTGATTCCACCTCTTGAAATGGAGATCATCGATAAGCTTACGCTGCACTGACTCGCTCTAATTGGAAAGTTAGATGACAGCCACCACCACCGCAAACTTTGCAAGTCTACTTTCTATATCAGGCATCTTGCATTGTCAGTTTCCACTTTTTAAAAGACATCATAAATACTCGCTGCACGCCAAAACCTCCTAACAACCCCCAGCTCTCCAAAACAACAGCTCCGGTTTAAACAACACCATCTTGGACAGTCACCTGAACTCGGGCCCTATCTCATCTCATTTTCCTATTAGAACCCAAGCTGCTGCTCTCCATTACACCTCCATCTCTCCTCTCCCGCCAGCCCCTATGGACTCACTGATTCTGTTTGCAATAACAGATGCCAGATTAGACTGTCTGAATGAGGCCACTTCCTCCGCCTGCTGCCAATTTAGTTTGGTCCCCAAAGAGTTCCCTAGCTTCCCTAGAATTGTATCATATCTGCAGTTGTCAAAAATCTGAGTCCTGGTCTGCTTTTTTTTAAGTTTCTGAAGTTGCCTTGTGAAAGGTGTAGGAGAGTAAATCACAACTTTTTTTTTTTTTCAATTTATATTTTTCAGGTCTAATATATTGCATCCCTTTTTCACATTTTGTAATGTTACAACCACATATTTTGTTTATTTTATTGGGGATTTTTGTTCCTACTTTCTCGAAAAACACCTGAAGCTCAGTCGAATTCTGTGGTTAAATTGGGTGACCGTACATTTTAAAAATGTTTAGGGCTGTTGTGCTGCTGGAATGTGAATTCTCACCCCAGTCTCAAGTCTTCTTCATCCATCTTCCCATCAATGCTGACTAAATTCCTTCCTCTGCTGTGGAAAACGGCTCCACCAGTTACATAAAACCATAATAAAATACAATAAAGCATGTAGAAAATCATAGAAATGGGCATAAATACTTTTTAAAATATTTCTACAGCAGTCATTTCAGTAACTAAAATCATACCGTCCTGTTTAAATCCCTAAAAGTAAACCAAACACCATGAAAACAAGAGAAGATCCCAAGTCGCTTCTTTCCCTGTTTTCCGCTCATTAACTTTGCGGAGAAGTATTTAACGAGTGGAGGAGAGAGAAATGGGAGCCTTGTCAATACGGCGGTCCCACCACAGGTCTCCTTGAAGCCCACAGAGCAATCCATCATAGTGACACACAGCCTGGAATCGATGGGGAAACAACGATGGAGCTGCTGAGTGGTTCGCCTACTCCTCTGTAATGCACACTTGGTGCAAAATCCTAGAGGTGCTCATTCATTTGTTCACTTCAGAAATAGTTCTGTATGGTCACACATGTGGAAACTTTAATACAATATTCTCCAACTGTGTCGTGCCTCTCGCATATGCTGTCAGATGTTCATCGCACTGCAAGGCTGATCTTTTTGTCATGCAAATAAGTCCCATAGTTTTTTGGGTTTTTTACACTAGGTTGTGCGTCATGTTTTTCTTTTCAAAGCACACTACTTTTGCACATGTATTGAATCCCACTGTATCACGTTTGTCTTGAGCTTGTTTTAATCTTTTGTTTTTGTTCCTTATATATTATCTCAAATCTGTCTGCTTAAAATTACCCTCATGCGATTTTTCAGTGCATATGATAATAAAGATTTTGAAAAATCTCTTAAATTCTTCCATTAATTTTTGTATTTTAAACATTTTCCTTGCATTGTATTTTCTGTTGATGCTATATAAGTACCATCTATCACATATAGAGTCTTTCCTCTCGAAGCAGTGGAGATGTTTTTGTTCTCAATCTGGAGCTTGTCTGATCCAAAACCAACACTAGAGGATGCACTGAACCTGACAGGTGTGCTATGTGACACGACTTTAAGACAAGAAGAGCTTAACACTGGGAAAAACAAACACAGACAGTGTACAACCTGAGGCCTCAGTTGTTGTTGGCATTACTCCACGTGGTAAAATGTTCTTGGCATAGTATGGTATTTATAAATCCTGAATGTCCCTGGAGCTCTGCTGTTTAATGTCATCAAGTTGAGGTGCAAAATCAAGATGTAAGGAGGTAATTCAACAACTATATTTGAATCGTTAATTTACCCAAGATTTTAAAATCTGTTTCTTCTTTAACATTGTAAATACATTTAATATTTTGATATTTAAATGCCATACATTCTAAAGTTCAGTAACGTGGAATTTTGAGTATGAATATGCTTTGATCAGAACTATTACCTTATAGCTTTGTGGTTGCTGTATGCAGGAAGGTGAATCCTGCATACAGGAAGGAAATTCACTGCAAAATAATATCATGTATTTTGCAGCCTCCGTAAAGATATATTTCCTTAACTTTACTGTATTTAGTTTACTGTGTCCTCATGACAGAGCGTGAATGACCACTTGCCATTTTCAGAACACATTCCATAATTTTTTTTCCACCCCCATATTGCAGCATTCTCCTGTTTTGCTCTATCTCTGAAAAACTTAAATGACGTCCATGAAAATGCGGACTTCCATTCACCTATTGAACAGAAATATGTTCAATAGGTGTAAATACTTTTTTGCAAAGCACAGCCATTTTCTCTCTTAGTATTATTTTTAAGGCAATTGTTGCTTATACGTTGTTCTTCGTTTTACTTCGGTCCCTTAAACGTTGCTGTCAAAAGAACTACAAGGCCCAAAATGCACTTCATCTGATGCTCGGTTGCCATGGTAGTCAACCGACACAACTTTGCATGACTTGGGATAAGCTAACCTTGGAAGGCAAAGAATTAGCTGTGTATTGGACGCGTACATTGCCCACTTAGTTTTCCTCTAAAAGCTAAGATACGTCAGCGGTTCATTTGTGTAATAATACAATGGAGGACGAATTACAGGAGCAGCAACTTCTGACCATTCCAGAGGAAGACACGGAGCCACTGGACGAACCAGAGACGTTAAAAGAACCAGAGAAGTTAGAAGAACCAGAGAAGTTAGAAGAAATCATCGAAGTCAAGGTAAAAATGTAAATGCTTCATGTTGACTTGAATAAATCTAAACGGAACATATTCTTAAAAACTCCTGCGCATAGTTTTCTTTTACGGTAAAGTTTTCAACTAAAAAAAAAAAATGTATGTATTCATTTTATGTTCGTCTCGTTGTGGCCCTGAAAACAGCGGATAACCTTGAGTTGAATGCGACTAAACTGAATAGCAAGGTCTAAAGGTTGATTATTTTTAAATGAGCAGAAGTCCATTAACGGCCACAGACTGGTACGGAAGAGGATTAGTGCCACCGAAAAAAATAAATACAAAATTCTGACTTTAATCTCAGAATTCTGACTTTAATGTGGCAGAATTCTGACTTTACATAATTCTGAGATTAAAGTCAGAATTCTGAGATTAAAGTCAGAATTATTTTTTCTTTTTTTCAGGTGGCCCTAATTTTAAATATTAAGTAGATGAGTATTTTCTCTTTTTGATATAAGTGTTGACCTCACAGAAGTCGGTGGTCTTAAAATATTTGTTTGCAAATGTTTTAAAATATCAATGAAAAACTGTGAATTTTGTGCCTGCAGTTACACTCAAAGTAGTTTGGAGCCCTAGCAGATTTAGATGCAATGTCATTTTCATTCAAGCAAGATGTTTGGTTCTAGTTAAAAAAGAAAAGTATAATACCAAAGTAGGATTGGGTATTATTTATGGAAGAAAACAATACAGTTTTCAAAAAGGTTATTATTATTTCCACTTTGTTTAACTTAAACAATTGCTAAAAATCTAAATCTGCTGCGGTGTCTCAACGATGTTGAGCATAACAGCATGGACTACTAATCCTCTAAAAAAATGGTTTTTGATGTTACCATAGGAGGGAGTGTTAACCGAAGAAATGGTATCCGAAGGTTTATCCCATCTTGGACTTGATCTGACCGGGCAGCATCACGTTTTATGCCACCTGTCCTTACCTGTGAGATGTGTACCTACAACCTAGACATTGATTAATTGAAGCCTGACTAACTTTATTCATAAGTGTGTTCTTTTCTGCTCCAGAATCTCAATCTTATAGACATATCTTTGTTATGCAAGTATGTCAATCTTGAAAAGCTAGAACTGCAACACAACAACATAGAAGGTAACATTTTTTTCCATTTTTCATTTACTTTCATACATGACTTTGTACAATACGGCAAGCATGCAAATTATAATCCAACCTTTCCTGCAGTATAATGTATTGACAAATGATGACTAAATGATTTATTCTAATTTTAATACATTTCATCACAACTTCTAGATATATCCTGCCTGAACCACATACCCCACCTTGTCTACCTGGACGTGTCTCACAATGAAATCTCCAACTTCTTTCAATTCCAGCCACTCCGGTACCTAGAGGTGCAGGACCTTGAACTGACAGGATAAGACAACATTTGATTGGTGGCTTGGGCCTCGTTTTCTAGCACTATTCCCTTAAGATAGGCCTGGATTACCATAGCCCATCTGTAGT
The DNA here is from genome assembly GCA_903066815.1 of Brachyrhaphis roseni. NCBI lineage: Eukaryota > Metazoa > Chordata > Actinopteri > Cyprinodontiformes > Poeciliidae > Brachyrhaphis > Brachyrhaphis roseni. The sequence continues at coordinate 104,084 of CAEFZY010072396.1, read as the reverse complement.
CGCTCTGAATTTGCTTACAAGGCATTAACTGCCCTTCAATGACAGTGAACTTTTGCAAAGAGTCTTGTTCAAAACAGGTTGTACATTGCAAGTTTTGGTAGTTGTTTGTTAAAAGTATACTGCTTTCTTCTGACTTCCAGGTGGCTAATTTCTCCTATAACTCAATACCAGACATAAAGGATCTGGCAGGCTTTTCCTGCCTGCGTAAGCTGAATCTGGACTGTATCCTTGCAGTCATTCACTTCATCGCATCTCCTCCTGATGCTTTAACAAACTCCTATCGTCTGAAGTTTCCATTTGCCAAAATCCGCATTAAACTATAAATTCTACTTTATTTCTTTATTTTAATGCTTTCAGAGTGTACTGATGGTACAAAATATAACTTCAGCGACTTGTAAAAGCAAGAATTTGTTGTGGACCTTGTCTGGATTGAAGATGGAACATCTTGGTTATCCCAAAGACTATAGACAAAACTGAATCTTTTTTTAAGTGTTCATCCCGTTACCTCTTTCATAAAAATAACATAGTGTGATGGTATGAGGCTGAAGAGTAGGCTAAAATTCTTTCACAGTAATGGAAAGAAATCAAATGCTTTATATCAGTTGTTGGATGGCACAGCCATAGGGGGTATTTACTTTTTCAAGTAGGACCAGGTTGGTTTGGATGGCTTTTTTCCCCATCATCATTATTTGTTTGTTTTTGTTTTTAGTTTGATTATCATTTATAGAAAAATGCTATTTGGCATTTAATTATAATAAAAAAGGAACAAGTCAATTACTTTTAAAGTAGTTACTTCCATATTACAATGTCCACATAGATATTCTAGTAAATTAAGATGACTGAAAAATGTTGTTTGTATTTGTTGGTTGACAGCCTTATTGAAAACACAAGCCAGTGCTGTGAAATATCACTTGTGAAATGTTGCCATCAAGTTATCTTTTCAGAAAGATTTTTTTTTGTACTCCAAATCTGATTTATGCATAACAAGTTATTGTTTACCTAAAAGGATTTTTTTCTTAATCATTTGCTCAGTCAACTGTCTCTCTGAAGTCAGCGGTCTTACAGATTGTTCTATCCTCACCCATCTCAGCCTGGCTTTCAACAAAATCACAAATATCAGCAACCTGGACAATCTGCCTCTTACATATCTCTGCCTGGTAAGTTTTTATTATTTTGCAGCATTCAAATATTTAGATTTTTACATATAAATCTATATTTGCAAAGAATTATTTTCTTAGTGTTGAAAATGTTTCTGAACTTTACTTTTTCTTTGAAACAAGCTAAGTTTCATATTTTTTCTGTCCTCCTTTGCTGTTCTTAATCTGTGCTCTTAGGTTTTTGCCACATTTTAACTTTTAACAAACATCACCATATGGCCCAACAGCATGCCTTTTTCCCCCTGTTCTTAGTCGTTCTGTGTGTGGGTGTGGGTGTGCGTGCATTTTCTAGGCCCGCCGTGTTTTTCTCATTGTCAGCATCTATTGGTCTGGCTGCATCTGCCCCTCTCTGGAGCTTCCTTTAGGGACCAGGTCTTTGACTGAACCTGGACCGAATTTAGCCTGCACACATTCCCCTAACCATCCAGCATTCATCTCGTCCTGCTCCTGACCCCGGCCCTTCCCCAATGCGCCCTCCTAAAGCAGCATGGCATTGTCAGCCAGTCTGTTTCCCAGCACATCACAGTGCCGACCCAGAGCTTCCAGGGACCAGCACGGTCACCCTCCCCTGCTGACAGCAACCCTCTGTCTGGCAGGATGCTTGGCAAGAGCAGGCCAAGGTGTGGCCAGGCAGTTGGATAACAACTTTTGTCAGTAGAATAGATAGAGAATCAGGCTGACAAGACTGTTGCGCCCAGGTCTTGTTCTTTGGTTCGTCAGCGTGCTGTGCTAGCCCCTCAACAGCTGTTTAGCTGTCAGTCCAAGCCTGTCAGCATTTAGCAAAGAGCCAGGGCTGCCACTCAGCTCAGTAATGAGGGTAACAAAGCTCAGGCACTGTGTAGATCATTCCTAATAGAATTATTAATGAAAGTATAAAAATGACTTTCTGCACATACATTATCATTAATGTTTTCCTGTTTGTATTAGAAGGGAAACCAGCTCCAAAGTGTTGAAGGGTTGGAGAAGTTACAGAACATACAGGTTCTTGATTTGTCGAGGAATCGCATCACCTCTCTTAAAGGAGTTCAGAATCTCCGCTATCTATACTTCATCAACTTGGAGGAAAACCAGGTACCTTCAGCAACAAGACAGAACAATGTCCATCATCTTTGTAGATGTATATATTGTACAGCATAGCTGCCTTCTTACTTGCAACTCTAGGTTCAAAATCAATAATTTTGTGATATATTATGAAATAAGATTGAGCTCAATAAACAGAACAGTAAAAAAAACACTCAAAATTATAGAGTTAAAAAGTAAGAAACTTTTCATTTCCTAAATTTTGCTGTGTTATATTTAGTACATACAGTATAAAGTAATAATGTAGTTCACAACAGGCTTGAAAATTTGTTAAATCCAACTTTGGACAAATAATAGTCACCGTTTTACATGGGATCATAGTTTCTTAAACCGTTAATGATAAAAAGAGCCTAAATGCAGAAGCAGTGCATGAAAAACTGATTATGCCCTGTGATTCACTTCTGTGAAGAAATACTTGAAGAAGGTCTTGAGAAGATAATTAATTATTTTTAACACGACTGTAGGTCAAAGGTTAAGTTATTTTTTTGTTTGTTCTCTTCAAATCTGTTTGTTCTGTTCATCAGTTTGATGTGTAAACTTGCATCAAAAGTAATTATAGGTAACATTTATTTTTCAAGTTTTAGCAACCAAGATAAAAGACAAAAAAAAAATTTTTTTTCTTCAGATTATGGAAATTGAAGATCTAAAACATGTCATTGATCTACCGATGCTAACAAACCTCAATCTGCTGGATAACCCTGTGCAGGTAACTGAAATATTTATATACAAGAGTCTTCACCCATGAGAATGTAAAATACAGTTCAGGTCAAAATTATTAGCCCCTAATGCCAATATTCAATTGTCTATCAATTTAACTGGATAGTTAGGTCTTTGACCCATTTCTTTCAAGCTGGGGAAAGCTTCTTCAAGCTTCTTCATTTTGGAAATACTGTGATAACTTTGAATATCTTTTTCCTGCTTTGTGAGCATCAATTCTTTTTCTCAAGTCTAAACTGAATTTGTTTGTTTTTGTCATGATGTTTTCTCAAGTGGGAGTTCAAACCCTTGGTGAGCATAAAGTGTAGGGTAACCTTTACCTGTATTGATTCAATGATGTGCTTCGGCTAAATAAAAAGGTCAGTTCTCAAGGGGGCTAATAATATTGGCCGTGATAGTTTTTTGTGAAAGAATTTTGGGTAACACTTTATTTGACGCGTTGTGAATAAGACTGTTATGACATTGTCATAAACATGACATAACACCTGTCGTGAACATGAGTAAGTCTTCATGAATATTTATGACTGTTGTCATAAAGTGTCATTTGGTAAATCATGACACTTTTAATATAAAGTTGACATTATTCAAAATGTCTTTGTTATGACAACTTGACATTAACCAATAAAAGTGTTACTGATTAAACTTTAGCTTTATTAATATAAAGCTACATAATTTTTAAAGTTTAATCAGTAATACTTTTATAACAAATTTACATCAGATCATGATTTCTTGGTTAATGTCAAGTTGTCATAACAAAGACGTTTTGAATAACGTCAACTTTGTATTAAAAGTGTCATGATTTACCAAATGACACGTTATGATCATGACAGGTGTTATGTCATTTTTATGACGATGTCATGATGACAATCTTATTCACAACCCATCAAATAAACTGTTACCGAATTTTGTTTCTGTGCTTAAAGTAAATTAATGTAAGCATCCAAAATAAAACCTAGATTGTTTGGGAAAGTTGTATTGAAAAATCAACGTGCTGTTTCCCAAAAGCACTTCGGAAATTTTTGAAAAACACATTTTCAAATGGGAAGCTAATAATTTTGACCTCAAGCGCATACTTTAATATAAGCAATATCAACAGAGTTTTTGTAGGAACCTCCAGATTTATTTATTTATTTATTTATTTTGTTTTCAAGTTTTAACAGCATGAACATAACATTGCAGATAAAATGTTTTTTATTCATTGAATCAGTGTTGTTGGATCTTTTGTAATATGCAAAGTATTTGTAATTATTAGGAGCACCAAGACTACAGACTGACAGTCATCTTTCTCCACCGAAGTTTATCAGTGCTAGACAATAAAAAAGTCACTGTTGAAGAAAAGGTGAGAATCTACATAATTAATGCCACTTTTTATGTAAATTGTATATGTAGAATATTTAATGTGTCCGATTACAAACTCTAGGTGTGTTCACTGAACATGTTTGACCCTCCTATGGATATAGTAGCAGCAAAAGATCAGATCACAAACATGGTTCGCCAGATGGCACAGCCACAGGTTCTCTATCAAAGGTTTGAATGAGTATTTCAATATTTTTTGTTAGATTTTACGTGTTATTTCTTCTATTATTTTTAAAATGTTTGCTAGATGAACTTGCTTTATGATTTAGTTTTTAAAAATACAAACCTGTTGCATAATTTACTCTTACTACTTATCATTTACCCTGAACAACTTGTCATCACATCTAAAATAACTTACACAGTTTTCAGATATACAGCACCGATTTCTCTAGATGCTTTATCTGCTTTGCTTGTGTCAGCACTTACATTTTTGAGAACATTGATCTTCAGTTGCTAAAAGTCTGCAGTGGTTTTCATTACTTTGTTGTAGTATTTTACCTATGTTCCTTGGAAAGGGAAGTGCGTGTTAAATTATGCATATAAGATGGAAGTCAATGAAGAAAGTGTGTGTTTTTGTCTGATTGCGTGCAGTACAAGGCCTACTCCAAACACCCCATACCCAATGCTGGTGCTGACGGGCCCTGAAGGCTGTAGGAAAGGAGATTTGGTTCGCAGACTGTGTCAGGAGTTTGGTAAAGACTTTGGTGTTGGGTCAGTATGATAGAGCTATTAATAATATGTATGTTCTTCTTGTCTATCATATCTGGTGTTGGGTCTGTTCAACCGAAACAACTAATTGTTTTGATCTGAAAATCACCATATGGCCCTTAATTGAAACTTGAGTTCTCAAAACAATAATCAGAAAACCTTATTCCAATGTAATTGAGAATGCATTTTAGCTTGTGAGTCGCAATATCCATCAAGGGGACTGTTTCCTCTTTAGAAGTGGAAAAAAGATTTCATCTCCTCTCCTGCCAATGTATGCATGAATGCACTAATCCATGTATGTGAATGATAAAACTAAATAGTAATCCTTTCCTTAAATAAAACCTTCACCAAGCTTGATAGCCAATGCTTCTGCCCAGGTAAAATAAAACCCATCCGAGACTGTGTGCTGGGCAAAGGTTATGTGGCCTATGGCAGTGATCCACAGCACACCTGCAAGTCTATGTCTCAATCACAAAGAAAAAAATAAGCATTTTGAGTCACCCTTTTAAAGTCCAGGTTTGATCTAAATTAAAGCAGACACTCATTCTTAAGTGTTGCCAACAGTTGGATGGGCATTATGGTACATCCAGTTTTAGGGTAATTTACTTTTTCACAAAGTGTCAGGTTAGTTTGAGTAGCTTTTTTCTTTTGTAATAGAATGTATTAATCTGGATTTTCCTAATCTGTTTGTAAAATGTGTATGGAATGTATCTGAAATGTAACGAATCTGTAATCTAACGTGACAGAAAAGGAAAAGAAGGCTGTAGGGTGTGAATACTTTTGTGCAGAACTGAATTTTTTAGATCGCATATGAATTTACTTCAGAGTACTAACTAACTGTTTATATTTCACAGTATCTGTCACACTACACGGCAGCCCTACATTGGAGAGAAGAACGGCGTTGATTATCATTTTGTCAGTGAAGACGAATTTCAGAACTTAGTTGTCATGGTGAGAATCCTTCCCCTTTGTTTGTGACAAACTAAAGATTAAGACTTTTAGGGGTGTTTTTTAGCAGTAGTTTGCATTTGTAGTCTCACAAATAATTAGGGTAAATGAATATTTCCCAGATTTTGTCAAAATACACACCCAGGATTCTTTATAAATTATGTTTTAAGTGAGCTCGATTCTCACGTCTCCCTCAGCAAGTTTCAAATTGATTTCACAGGCTGGTTTTAATGTGTTGTGGAGATAATTAGTTTTTCTGGGGTGAATTGATTTTTCTATTAACTTGGTGGCTCTTTTTCCATCAGTACCTTTACCATAATTATGTTTTTCTGAGATTTCATTAGACCATATTAATTTAATGTTATTTAATTCAGTTTTTAAGATGAGGTATCAAATCCACTTGAATTATTTGAGACAAGAGGTAACGGTATGCTGATTGCTGCTCAGAATTTCCCATAACTTAGGTATACATATAAGCATCTGAAATAAGAATTTACTACTGGTGGAGGAAACCAAATGTGTCCTTGGGTCCTGAACACATTTGTTTTCCATCTTCACTGTCTTGTCAAGTCAGCTGTTATGTAAGGTTGGTGGGAGATAATTTATAGAGGACTGTGTGTCTGTGATTTACACAGGAATGGCTTTGAAGCAGCTATTGATGCCTTTTGTCTTCTCCAGCACCAGATAATTTACAATCTGTCCCTGTTTCTGTTTGATCCTTCCTGTGTTTTTATTCCTCCACTTTTCTGTAGCCAGCTTTTTGGTTCAGTGCCGTCCTGCATTTTTAAATTTCTCAATCTTCGAGCTCTGCCTTCTAGGCCCAAGATGGGCTTTTCCACACACGATCTTGAAACACTTCTTGGGTTTTGGAAGGACCGCAAACAAGATCAAATTAAACCGATATAATCTGAAACTATATAATTTGACACAACAAACATGTGGACCAGGGTATTCTGATCAGATTACTAATAAGGTTTCACTCACATCCCCACACTGATCCGACTGTGACACATGGTGGTGGTAATATCATAGTGGGCAGTCTCTTTTTTTCTCATCTCTAATCACAGATTAGATCTTAACCAGAAAGAGTGTTAAAAAATTTTCACAACTGCATATGTTCTCCTATTTTGACATTAAAGTCATTAAATCAATTGTGACATAGCCAAAGTCAGGTATTTATTTTACATTTCTGACTACTCAACCAAACTGACAACTTACGAGTTTATCAATATTCTAAATTGACTTGCATGCTCATAGTTGTTTGATGCGTCTTGAAAGTCAGGAATTTTGCATCCCTTCAAAAGCAAGTAATCTTAAGGCTGTAAGGTTTACCTGTGAGAAATAAAGAGGATTTCACCCTGACTACCAGGTCAAAAGTTAATTTCAGTGGGTGGGCAAATAGCTTCAGGTTGTTAAGCTTGACAGAACATGCTAGGAATGTGTGTATTTATGTTTGCTATTTTTTTACATGTAAATTAAAGCTTTTTTCCTTCTTCTTTTTTAATGTAAGGGTAAATTTCTCCTGACCATGCAGTATGGCAGCCATCTGTTTGGCCTCACCAGAGGTGCTATTGAGGAAGTAGCAAATCATGAGGTGGTTTGTTGTTTACATATGGAGCTGGAGGTACTTGTGTAAAACTAATATCTAAAAATGATTTTGTTCTATGTATTCTGAGACTGCTTTAAGAATAATTTGTCAAATAAATACAATTGTGCTTTTTTTTGCAGGGCGTTTTCAGTCTAAAGAAGACTTACTTTAAACCTCGATACATCTTGCTTATACCCACGGAGATAGAGAATTTCATAACAAACATGAAAAGCACCAACCGTTACACCCAGCCACAGATTGATCTTGCAGTGCAACGTGTGCCTCTCTATTCAAAAACCAATGAAGAACGTCCAGGATTCTTCGACAACGTCGTTCCAAGTGGTAAAATGCAAAGGAAAATGTATTTGTGCAGTGTTTGCTTTTAAATTCCAAATAAGCATAATTTCTCCTAAATTAAACGTTTTACACATAATGTCCTTTAAGTGCATTCTAAGCATATTGGTAGGTGGAATAACTTGCTGCGGTAAAATCCACATTTAACTGCAGGATCACTGTGTTTATCTTGCCTCTTGATAGCACTCAGCCTGTTAGCTGTTTTCTTAATGAGATGAACAAACAGTGAGTGTAAGACATTCATCAATTTTATGCAGTGCTAGCGAGCCCCTCATTACACCAAGGTCAACATCTACATATCTTTGATTCATTGCTCTTTGATGTTGGATGCACTGGCTCTGTTCAGGACCCAACTTCCTTGTGTGTTTATTTATGTCTGTACTTATTTAGATAACTATGAAGAAGCTTACCGGACCTTGCTGGAAATAGTGAAGGTCTACATGTTCGTTGAGCAGGAGGAGGAGAATGAGGAGGAGGCGAAGGAAAAGGAGGAGGAGATGACAGAGGAGGACATACCAAAGGAAGAGGAGGCGGAAAAAGAGAAGAACAGCAGTGAATCTTCCTCTGACAGTCTTTTGAGAGGTGTTTCTCTTTTTAGTTTTCCAGTTCGTCAGTAGATTTAAAGATTTGAAATACTTGTTTTGTGAAAGGGCACATGATTGTCAATGGTTAGGCTTTAAATGACCAGATATCATGTTAGTCAATCTTACCTTACCTTAAGGCCAGCTACTCATCTTTATATTGTATCCCCTAGTTTGTTCCCAAATGTTGCCATTTGCATAATGGCAACATATGCAAATGCCGTATCAGTGTATTTCTCTCGGTGGTTAGGTATTTTGGATGAAATTCTAAGCTAAATGTTCATAAAAAAAATTTCACATTTTATTCATAATTTAGTTTAATTCAAAGTGAAGTGACAGCACCCATCAACCTACTGCCATCAGAGCAACTGCGGGATCAACTCAGGATATCTAGGGTCGATTTTACTTGTTTGCAAACCATCACTTACTGTTGGCCGTAAATTTCCACGCACTAAGAAAGAGATTAGGTTTATATTAGATAGTTGGCTTTTTTTTAATCATGCTTAAAGCAAAGTGGAAGCTGTTATGTTACTAGGTTCCCAAGGAAAAGCATTTATGCACAGCAACTTGAATGAAAAAACCTGTCACCAAACTCTTATATTAAAGTTCACAAATCCCAACTCTCTTCTTCATAAAGAAGCTAAGACCCCCATTGCTATTTTTGGTTGTTTCAGTGTTCAAGTACTAAGCTGTAAAAGTGATAACAACAAAAATGTGAATGCCACGCTCTCCAAATAATGTTTCAGGCTTTGATTCAGTCGAGGAACCAGCAACACCGGTACAATCAGAGACACTCCCTTTCTCAACCATCGAAACCAACTTAGCCAAAGTCCAGGCAGATTCCAGCTATCAAAAAACATTGATTGTGAGTTTGTCTCTTAAAGCACAGCATGGCAGCAAAGCCTGCAAGTGGAATTAGAACATACATCTGAAACCAGATGTAGGAAGAAGTGATTTTCAGGTGGCTGCTATCGAGGTGTTTCCGTTTCTTCTCTTTCTGCAGGAGCTTGCCTCCATGAGGAAGCGAGAGGAGCTGGCGAGGAAAGCTGTTCTTGGAAAGAAACCAGGGTTGCACAGCCACCTCTTCAAAACGTACAGGTAAGTGGCAGCCACTCTACCTCACTCCAGGGCCTAATTTAAAGTAGGCATTCAATGTTGAGCCAATTTAGTGTAATCGCAACACTTGTCCTACCATAACTGCATTTTAATGGCTTGGTATGAGTTTGACATTGAGGGTGAAGTACCAGGTGTCTAAATTATTTAAGCCCAACTGTTTGTTAATGTGATCAGAGCTTTTTGCATGTTTACTAAGTAAAAGGCCATGGACAGATATCATCCTATTTTCTATGAAATTAAAGGAAATGCAAAAAGCATGTTTATTAAAAGATAAATACTTTATGTTGTACCTAAAATTTCCAGTTGTACAAAGGTTTTAATCTGTCAAGAATAATTTTACACTAATTAGAAAAAAAACTTTTCCATCCGGGCCGCACTTTAGGCACTGCTGACTTAAGCCAACCACTGTAAATCTCTGAGAAAAACAAATGGATTAAAAGTTCAACACTGGAGATATCCTCTAAACTGTAAAACCAGTCCTATTCATTTTACAGAGGTAATGTTTTCAGAGGAGACTTGTTGCTTCTCACCCTGAAGCATTATTAGCATCCTTGAAGCTTTTTTCTTTTTTTATTTTATTTTTTTCCATTTTATAGACCTCATTTTCTTCCTATGAGCCACATGGGGACAAATGTCTTCACATTTTCTCTACATGCTCAGTTGGACACTTTTACACACCAGCACACCCACTCATAAATTCAGATTTTATTGCTTCTGCAGGTCATGACATTCCTGTGTGGACACTTACACTCAAGGTGGATTTCCTTTTTATAATATATAACTGTACATTGTTACTTTAGATTGAAATATGAGATGTGCAGGGCCTTTCTCACGTTTTTTCACTTTACAACCACAAACTACAATGTGTTTTATTAGGATTTCATGTGATTGGCCAATAAGATATCACACATTATTGTGAAGTGAAAGGAAAACAGCCTTCCCTGCGATTTCTATCACTGCTGATTCTTACAGGGTTGTAGGGAAGGGCCGGTGCTTATACGAGTATAAGGCAGGATGCGTTCGGGTGCAGGTCGCTGGTTGGAAGGAAAACGTGGTACATGATTTTGAATATTGTTTGCAACGTTGACTCTGCTAAAGGGGTGGTAACGTTTATGCTCCTCACCTCTGGAACAGACTGCGTGAAAGCTTGAAATGTGCAGAAGCTGTTGCTCATGTAACATCATTACTGTTTACTCCAGCTTTTCCACAAAGGCCAAAGACTGATTTATTGTGTCTGACATTTCTTTGCTTTTCATTTTTCTTAAATGTGTCATTTTAATATTTATTTTTAGCGGATTATGCATCATGTTTGTAGAAAACACTTTGAATTTATATGCTGCACATATAAATTTGACTTGTACATACACAGATTATGTTTTACACTACAGTACTGTTTTTTTTAACCTTCTTCTCCTGGTAAACCACAGACAAAACTTCTTATGCATTTCTGTTAACAATAGCTTTCTTTTTGCAACTCTTCCACAAAGGTCAGACTTATTGGAAACTAATAGTTACTTTTATAATAGATTCCTTCCATCAGATCTGTGTGCCTCTATAGCTCCTTCAGAGTTAGCATTGACTCATGATTCTTAGACTGTTTGTCTAGCAAGTCAGTTAGGTGGACGGTCAAGTTTTTCACTTGATCTGTCCTTTCACCTCTACTTCATCTTATTTTACATGCAGCTCAGAAGTGTCTCGTGCCGCCTCAGCTTTAGATGTTCCCATGTCACTCGGTGGCACTGTTGAACCTCTAGATACCCTATTGGAACACACGACAGAAATGCTCAACGGTCAGTATGTTTTTGTTTTTTTTAAGTTAGGACATTTGTATGTGTGTGTGAAATAAAAAGAAAATTAAGATTTTTTTTTAACTAGAAAATAAATGCATGAAACCAAAGGTGCAACCATAAATGATTAGCTATGAGATGATATTATGAATATAATTCCAGTTTTTATGACAGCACTGCCTACAGCCATAGGAGAACAACAGCGATGCTGCTTTCGCTACATGTAGCCAATGAAACAAATCAGATTTTTCCAGGCAGCAGTGCAAACATTTGACATTCCATATGCAGAACTTGAGCAATCTGCTGTTCCTGGCTCCAACTTTTCAGATTGCAGTATGGAACTCAAGACAATGTCCGTCCTGCCTCCAGTCTTGCCGGGCAATAAGAACCGTGAAGTCACCAAGTCCACGTCACCTGAGACACCTTGAATCTACCCATAACCGTTATGCAAAAGAACGAAGGAGCAAATGATGGTTTTCATAGAAGATTTAATTGTTTTTTTGTTTTGTTTTTTAAACAAAGCAGAAAATATTTGAAGGTAGTAACTATTTCAAAAATGAAGATGTTATTAGTTAACATTACTTTGGGATTTATTCTGTTCTATTTTTTGTACATTCCCAGGTGTGCTTTGTTTAGAGATGCATTATAGACAGATATGTCTGATTCGTTTAGACTGTAAGAGCAAGAAAATCTGCTGATAAGACGGAAGGAAGAAAATAGCACTAAATGCTACTCTTGTTTATCTTGTTGAGCTTTCACTGTCTGTCATTCTGGATTTGGAAATATTGACAGGCTTCTATAAATCTCAGAGTTAAGGTAGTTTTATGTTTAGTAGGGAATACACGCAAAACTGCTGCTTCTACTTGCTAATGAAAGTAGAAGCATATTAATTAAAATTGTGAAACTTTAAGTTCACAATTTAACTTAAAGTTTAAATTGTGAACTTTGTGTTTTTTCAGATGTGGCAATATTTCAATTAAACAACAATATGCATAAAGAATTTGTAATTTTCTTATGTGTTCTTACATTATTACATTTGAACAAAAGTTAAACAAAAAAAAAACTAAATTCTCACTGGTTCCTCGTCAAGTTTCTCCCGTCTTTTCTATTTGACCGTCTGGTTATACTTGAGTTTGTACGTTGTTTTCCAAACAATGTGCTTCTTTTCCACAAAAAAATAAATAAATACCACAGAAAAAAATGTCTATTTTTTTAGCAAGCACACAGTAATTCAGTACATCATGGGTGTTTAATTTTAAAATGTTAAAACAATACCTCCCGTGGCAAGAGTTACTAGAGAAACCAACAGTGTATGCATGTGTCCTGAAGAGCTTTTGTCCATAATGTAGAGATTCTTGACTACAGATCGTAGAACAGGATGTGGCACACGTCAGGTTTCAGTAGCGTAGCAATTATTTTTCTGACAGTGAAGGGCTATTGTATTCTCTACAGCTCAACGATCTCATCAGCTGGGCTTTAACAGCTGCAGTCAAGATACTGATCTTGAATGTGCCGCATAAAGCTCTTGTCATTGGATGATAAATACATCATTAATCTTTATCTGTTCCGGGGGGGATTATTTATTCATCTGGACATGCATTCATAGGGACGTGGTTGGTGGCTATTAAACGGTGCACCATCACAAACACGCTGGTGTGTTTCTGACAGTTCGCATGGTGCACACTTGCCATGGATGCTTACATACACCGTTAATTAGTGATTCTTAGCAAACAGAAACTGTTATCTGCCACAGATGTATGCATTGCTTATTAAAGCGGTCCCTCAGCCAGCCAGCCTGTCTGTAAGTGCATGTGGATTTACTCAAACACACTCACTCTGTGGGTCCTTTGTTTCCCGCACTCTCGATGTGTGCAGCTTAGTTTACACACATACACGCACGCAAACTAGGCACACCTGGCCATTCATCACTGTCGTTCTTCCTCTGAGGCAGCAGATGTTGCAACACTGTCATAATTCTTTAAAAGTTCGAAAGCCAGACTGTGTCTTCAGGGCTCCTGGGGTCTAACCTACTTACACTGCAGTCTGTGCCTCTGCAGCTTATCATGGGCTAACATGTTGTCTTCCTGTGAATTAGCATTGCATTAGGTAGGTATGCATGCGAGTCTGTTCAAAGGCGAGAATAAAGAGAGGTGGATGAGCAGGTGAAGAGCTCCTGCTTTTCATTCTGAGTCTTGATTGCTTGCATAGCATGAGTTACAGTGAAAGCTGTGTTTTTTATCTACATCTCCTGGCTTTGTGCATTATATTTCTATGCAGAACATCACCTTTTCCATGCAGCTCCATTCGTCTTGACAGAAAAATAAATGCATCGTAAGCCCTCCCTTTTGGCATTAGTCATCAAAACTAACACATTTCACCAGATAGAAAAGGAGATCACATTTTCTGCAAGAAACAGACCTGCTGCTGGGTTACGTGTGAGGAGGTTTGAGCCACTCTGGCACAGATATGCAGAAGCACGGTATCAATTTACACAAAGCTGAAGATCTCTGTCTTATGAATATGTTTCACGATACTCGAGAAATGAAAGGAAAGGGGGATTAATCTATATTTCCATTCCAGAAGGAGTTGTAACGAGAAGCAGAATTGGATGGTAGGAAGTAATTGGAAGCAGCAGTACATCAGTTTGACTAACACAGCAGATTTCAATTTTAGCTCAGGGGTTGCACTCAGGTCATGCAAAGTTATCTTCGGAGTGAATCAGTGTGTGATAGAAATATCTCTGCAAAACTTAGAGCTTTGTTTCTTATCAGGAAAGGCACACTGCAAACACATGTCGCTTTTCGTCGTTAACTGTGCATTTAAGATAAGAGTAATGTTTTTCATGCTTTTTTTCAAAAAAAAAGAATAGAGCAAATAGTCAGAGTTGTGTGTAATGAGAATACATTCTGCTGTTTTTCCAGTGTTATTTAGATTAATTTGTCCCTTCTCCACCCATTTTAACAAAACTCTCTGATGTATGGAAGTAAATATGTGCCATTCAGACAGCAGAACCTCCAGAAACAGAGATATTGTGGCAGTATTATGAGATACTGCCACAATATCTCAACACAGAAACTGTTTGATTTAACAGAGATTTGTTTTTGAGGACTCGTAAAAATTAAAAGTTGAAAATGGACTTCAGAGCACTTTCTATGAATGTTCAATGCTATGTTAGAGGCACAACTGTAGTGGCGACAACTGACCCTCAGCGCACTGAAAGAGGGATTAGCAGGAACAAACACTTCATCCCACAGAGACCAAAACAATGTTTTCCAGATTTGATTGAACTCTGGATTCTTCACAGCTTTGTATTTCCTCATTTATTTTATTAGAATCCACAAGGCAATATAGGTGCAGAAAATTGCAGCTCTCTATGTCAGCGCTCCAGAGTGGGACAACCTCACTGAGACGGTAATGATATCTGTTTGTAGGTTGTGTGTTGGTTTAGAATGACAGGTTAAATAAAACCAAAGAGCACACACACACACACACACATATATATGTGTGTATATAATTATTATTTTACACATTAGTATTGTGATAAAATATGTTTAAATCTTTGAATAATGTCCAACAAGAAGCATAGTTGGATGCAAGAAGATGAAAGACAATCTTTATAGATATTTTAACCTTTTTTCCAGTAAATTTTATATAATTTGGTCAGGTTGAATACTTTAGGAATTTTTAAAAATGTCTTTCACAATTGTTTTAAACTGAATAGAGAAACTGGTGTTTGGCTTTGATCTGACTTGCATGCTAATACATTTTGTTTGCTTTTCACTTTTACCATGGGTGCTAATTCTTTAGAGTTGTGGGGGGGGTTAGCCCTAACCCTAGTCCTCCTTTTTAGCTATCAAAGGTTTTCTGCAATTCTTAAAAGTGTCTTTTTCAGACATTTATTCCAACAATTACATTTAGGTAAGTAAAACTGGAGATGTCAGTTTCTGCGAGACTGTCGAGAGGTTCTCCACTTTTATTGCATCTTAAAGGGATGTTATTTTCCTATAGCACAATCAAGTATCTGTTGCCTTTTATTGTCATAAAAACTCTGTATACAAACATGACGTAAAAAAAATTTGACTTTGTAATTTGATGCCTGGAAATTGACCTCCGTCTCTTTAAGAAGCTTGTACTCTTTTCCGACATTTTGCCTGCAGCATGTCATCATGGCAATGCTTCTCATTATGCCGTTTCAATTGTTTTTAGGAGCGTTGCACTGAGAAGTAGTTCTAACCTCAGCAGACACACAGTTCCACCAGGTGTTTGCTAAATGCTGATGCTGAGATTCAAGGATTCCTCAAATGTGCATGAAAGAATCAAAGCAAGACTCCAGGTATGTTTTTCATTATAACCTGATGTAAAGCTCGTAAGTCGATTTTGCGTGACACGTCCCCTCCCTGTTCCACTTTAAGATACATGTGGTGGCTGAGCTATTAAAATAGTCGATTCTAAGTGTTTTCAGATGGCGTCTCAAGTATTCATGGATTTTATTTTTTAGTGGGAAGTTGTGAATACATAGGTCCACATTATATACATTACCTGCCCTACAGTAAATATGGGTTTCTTAAGGCTCACTTGAAGAAAAAAAAAATATATATATATATATATTATTTAGAAAAGTGTTGAATTTATCTTGTAATCATGTTATTTGCATCATTTTTATATTTTTATTTCAGCCTTTAATATACCAGAATTTGCACATAATTTTATATTTCTGTCTGGTGGTGTAATGTTCACAAATTAAATATGGTATTATTGTCAAACACAAACTCAGTACTAAAGTAGTGTTTTAGTAAAGATGTTGTTACTCTTAATTTGTCGGGTGTCAGTCTTTTCCTCTCGAGTACAATTTGTCTTGGGTGAGTTGAAAGGATGCATCTAAAAGTTGCAGGCTAGTACTTTGAGTGGACTGGGCACCCCTGGTTTAGCTTCTTTCAGTATCATCTTTTTCTGTTTGGATAGTTTTCCATCTGTTCTTTAAGAGTTGGCCAAGATTTCATCTATTCCGACAGAAACACTTAGTTTTAATCTGCGTGACCTTTCGCTCTGCATGCTCATGCTGAAGATGTTGGGTGAGGTCAGGTTGCTGATACAATGAAAGCTTAAATGAAACACACACCTCTGCATTAACTCTGTCGCATGATGTGCTGCCACAGTTGGTAGCTATGGCAACAGCGCTCTGCAGTCCTTTTTGCTATAAGTCCACGGCCCATTGAGTGGGTGTGTGTGTGTGTGTGTAAAGCTTGTGCTCCCTGTAGGCAGATTAATTCCCCTCCACTTTCATTCCTTGTCAGAGCGTTGAAACAAAAAGTTTCTGTTTTAATTAGTTGGGTGCGGCGTCTCACTTCATCTGTCTCTCCGTGTAGTGTCTCGTTCTCACTTTCAGCGTCTCCCTCCCTCTCCATCTTCACACTTCCTCTTGTTCTCCAGTGTAATTAAAGGCAGTCAGTGCAGATAATAGGATGGTAATAGTGCATAATTGTGATAATCAATACAAAATGCAGATTTAGGAGCACTTAACTCCTTGATGTATAGAAGTATTGAGTGGGCAGAGAGTTCAAAAGGCAGATAGCGACTTGGCTTGTGTTAACTTCCTTTGTTTCCATCAGTGCTATAAACATTTGCATATTTTGCTTTTTTTATTTTTTATTTTTTTTTGGAAAACAAATTCAATTAATTACAGTTTTTATTAGCTTTTTCTGTGCACAGCAGAAATTTTATTGTGCATGTGTGAGAGCCTCATCCAGACCAGAAGTTCTTTAAGGCTTGCAGGGTTTTAAATGATTGAGATGCAGTGACAGGAGTTTTGTGATTGATTTCCACTTTCTAATTGTTTTGTGTGTGTGTGCGATATATTATAAAGCCCATCTTTCCAACAAATATTATGTTGTGAGGATTCATTGCTCCTTATGGGGCCCAAAACCTACTCCTCAAAAGAAGTGCTGTTTTTTGGGTTAGGTGATAAACTTAGGACAAAAGTATGAATTAAGTTCAGTTTAGGCTTAGGATAGGTATCAGGTTAGGTTTTAGAATGAATGAAAAATTTATGGAAGTCGATTCAAAGTTCCTGGCAAGATAGAAAGACTGTTTTCACAGCACATATATATTAGAATTTTTTATTGAAAATTTCTCTTTTATGTACTACCACCACTAATCTGCACTAAACTATCGATGCAAACTGAGATGGATCTGTGCTTGTATGTTTATGCCCAATTCTGACCATACTATTTGAATGAAATTGAGATTAGTTGAACAGAGAACATTTAATTTTCCAATTTCTCTGAAATGTAGCCTCCACTTCCTGTTCTTAGCTGACATAAGTGGCACCTTGTGTGGTTTTCTCTTACTTTTATATTGGCTCCACAGACTCTTATCGGTAAGCGCCAGCATTTCTTTCAAAGAAGTCTCTTCTGAATCTATATGACCTGACTTGTGATTCCACGAGCGTTCCACATTATAAATGGAATCAAAAGGTGAAAAGCTAGTCAGCATGCTTTTGCCTTCTCTTGTTTTTCTGGTTAGAGGAAAGTAGATGTGAAGTGAGGAGTCAGTGAGAGCAATTGAAAACTAATAAGGTTGGTGTTTCTCCAGTGCAAAGCTAGTTGTTATAGTGATAGTATTTCTGTCAAGGTATGTACTGCCCAAGGCAACTAGTTGCTGACTGCACAGCACATTTATGTTCAAACTGGAGACACATTTATAGGGCTAAAAAGGCTGTAGTTGGTCAGCAAATTCAGGGTGGAACATATTGGTGACCACATGGATCTCTGCTCATAAAGAAAAAGTTCATTTTCTATTTCTCCATAAACCAACACCTCCTTATGCGGTTTGAATTTAAATCTATTATGTATTCTGGAAACCATGGAAAACAACTTTTTGTGTTTTCTGTGTTTAGGGTTTGTTTTGCTTTTTTACTTGGGCAGTTTAGTACTTTAGTGATTCCTTGTAAGCCCTGGTAAGCTCACAGGACAATGTGTGAATGAATCAACGTCTCTATTTTGATTAAAATTTAACGTGACTTAAAGTCCACTTCACAATCTGGATAAAAGAATGTATTGAAAGAAACTTCAGCAGAGAATAAAGAGCTTTATTCATAAGCTTCTATTGATGCGAACATCGATACTTCATCACAATGAAATGTATAAATATTCTGCTTGTTTTCATGTGCTTCAGTTTTCATCTTTCCGCCTCTGAAAGTGTCGCACAATATTAGTCATTATTTGATTATAGCTGTAAGGAATGCAGTTGGATGTCCTAAATGTCGTCATCCTATTAACAATTTAATTGTTGCAAATGCTTTCTGTTGAGTGCAGTGTCAAACTTATTTTTGTGCTTTTGTCTCTCACTCTTACCCTTTATTGTGTTATTTTCTGAGAATTTCACTTCTTTTGTTAAAAGTATTTTGTTTGATGTACAGTTACTACAGGAACATTTAGCATTTTATGCACAAATATCAAGAAATTATGTTTGGGTAGAAACTGTCAGCCACCACACAAAACAACTTGGAAGACACCAGAAGTGTTCTAAAATGTAGTAATTTATTCCCCAAAAATGTCTAAAATGATGAGCTGGGCTCATAAGAGGTCAACATGACACAGCAGAGTGAAAACACTAACCAACCTCATAACTCAGACATGGGAGAAATTTAAATAGTGACTCATCAGAGTGACTACTTTTCAGTGAGGTTGGTTTGAACATCCGGTTCTAAAAAAAAATCATTTTTTAAGATTCCATTTCTTTGTACTAAAGTAAGAAATAGTTAGACATGAAGCAAGTGACAAAAATAGACCGTTTCTCATTATGATCTTTTCTCATCAGAGCCTTTTAGATGCAACAGGTTCGTGGAAACAATAGTTATTTAAATGCAATGTCTAAAACTATTAGTTTTTTCTTACCAATTGCATATTTATTTAGAAATAAAAGCTGGGCATTTTGGAAGGAAGGAGTTTCACACAGATCTGTGTTGTATTTTCCCTGCTGCTTTATCTGATTGGCTGGCTATCCTCAGGCTTTGTGTCAAATGGGAAATCTCTGCAGGTAGTGTACGTGTCCAAACAAACACCTCTTATCGGAAGAATACTACCCCCTCCAGCCTGAGCTGTCCTCACCTGGGACTTGAAGAAATACCTGGGGCATCTCGCTTAGCTCGTGGGTTTCTTATTGACGTTGTGCGGCTAAGTGTTTCAAAGAGAGAACATGTGGATGTTTGAGTGCATCTCAGATTTTTAGCCCTTGACCAGAAGTATTTCTGATTTAGGCCTTTTTTGGGGGGCTTTTTCTCAGTTGTTGGCTCTTCAGAGTGTGGCAGTTTCAGTCTTCCTAAATGTTCTCACTCTAGATTATTCTTCTCTTGATCTTCACAGAGAACACAAGGGTTTGAGTTCAAATAAAGCTAAGTAAGCAAGCTAACTAGACTTGATGCTTCTCAAAGGAAGACAAAATACTCAGAGGATTACCGGGGGCTTGACTCTACATAGAAAGGATCATCAACAGGTGGAGACTAGTAGTCCAAAAGCTCCTTAAGTCTCCAGACACTTAGGTGATTGCAGGCAGGTGTGTGACCTGCAGCATGCCAGCCACACCCTCCAACAGAGATCTCAGCCATACACACAAACTCACACAATATTTTCTAATCAGATTACTCCTCCTTCTTTTAATTGATTCTGTCCCTCCGTTTTTATTTTTCTTCATCTTTCCTCCGCTGTTAGTCTGACTTTTATAACATGACTCCTATCACTTTCTGCAAAAGTAACCATTCCTTTTGCAAAAGACCTCTACAAAATAAACTTTTCATTGCAAATACAAATCTGACAGCTGTAGTATCCCTTTTTATATTTAAATCATATTTACTCCAACACCTTGACCAAAATCCATTACAACAAATTCAGTGCAGTTTATTTGTATAGCTTCAATTCACAAAAATGTAACCTAAAGCTAGATCATGAAAAACAAATTCAGCTGATTCAACTACATTCCCTGGTTTTGATGCACTACTCTTTACTAATCTATCACATAAAATGTCAAATCTACTTTGACCATATGTGCAAAGTTCAAGGGAAATAAATTCAGCTGTAAGTTCTGTACCTGTAAGTTTTGCTATACATATCCATAATATGCTTTTAGTAAATTTACAGGGTTCAGCGAACACTTTCTCTTTATCCTACTGTCCTACAAATTGCTGACCTTGTTCCATTATGTTGTGTTATGCATATTAAATCAAACCAAAGATGGACATTTTAAAGGGCACACACAATGGGGGAGAAAAGTCAAGAGGCCATTGCACTGTAACAGAGGGGGGAGAGACAGAGGTGGATTATGCGGACAAAGGTTACATGACAGGTTGTGAAAACTGCCAGGTGTTCCATCTTTGTAATCCTTCTCCTCCACCATATGTTTCTGCTGTTATGAATTTTGAAATTTATTAACCATTTGCTGCTTGAATTCAGTGGATGAGCTTAAAGTTAAGTTGCTTTTTTTTTTCAATAGCACATTTGACACAGTCGTTGACATAAATGCTGCACAGGTATTCGCATCTGAAAAACTAGATTTTTTTTTTTTTTTGTCAAGTTTAGCAGCCTACTGATATTTTTTTCTAGAGAAACAAGGAAATGGTGTGCCTTGAGTTTCTGCTTAGCTCGTCTGCAGACAAAGAGTGCGAGTTCAGCCTTGGTTTAGGTATTTCTTTAGAAATTTTGAAAAGATGGAGCAATGAGTTCATTATGTCAGCACAAATAGTTATGGATTAAAACTGATCCATGCTGAGCTTATAAACATCAGGGAAACTGAGACCATTATTGTTGAAGGTGGAATCAAACAAAGCTTTGTACACACACTGTTTCGCCAGAGAGCAGAGCAGTGTTACGTTACACTGTACGACAGAATATGCATACCGAAAATGCTGCCTCAAATGTTCATGTTTAATCAGTGTTTGTTTTTTGTAAATCAATTTTCATCATTGTTTTGGACGTTGTGCAACACCATTTATTAAGCGCCATCTCTGCTAGCTGTCATGTTTATTTGCAAACATTACTTTTGCAAATTTATTATGTGGCCATTTGTGCATTATGCACATAAAGTAGCCGCTTTTATAGTCACACTTCGCCCTTCAGCAATTTTCCATCCCACTGAGTACTGCTGCTGAGCTCCAGTGACCTGCTCTTAGCAGACTTGTCTCTGCCTGTGCGCGTGTGGTTGTGTTTGCGCGCGTGTATTTGTATGTCATTATCTACTGTGTAACATTCCACAAAGTTCTCTGCACCATAAATCTAAATGCAGTTCCTCCATCAGTCAGGCAAACACGATCTCGCATAGCGATCTGATGTTCTATTAAGGCTGAAGTCAGTTGCACTGTAAGCTTTAAAATTTCATATACTCTTAAGCAAACAGAGCTTACGTAAACAGATATTAATAGATTATGAAAGGAAAGGAGATTTTTTGCAGTGTAAACATTTTAACCCAGAGTCTTTAGATGTGCAAAGCTGGTAGTGACATACATTAAACTTTTCAAGCTGTAATCACAGCGAAAGGTGGTTCTGTGTAAATAACTTTTGAGGCATCTTAGTATAGTGAAATCACACATGTGGGTTTTCTTCATGAATTAGAGGACTTTTGAGAACCATTGTTTGAACTAGATTTGTTTAATATGTCAAATTTTTACATTTTTAATTTGTAAGAAAATATGAGTGTAATGTTTATTGTACTTCACATAAATTGGTTTTCTTTCTGATTTCTGATCAGTTTTTGTAACTCTGCAAGGCAAATATCAAAGTGACATCATATAGGAGATTCTGTTGCATGGTTGAGCACATAATCTGGTAATAATTGTTATGGTGGATAGGTGTACAGGCTCAGGCAATCAAAAGTGCCCTCCAGGCACTCCTCAGACAAGTTGAGACTCATTCTGGGTGAAAACTTGGACAAAAAAGAAACAAAGATGTCTATAAACTGAGCTTGACCTCTCGAACATACTAAGCTGCCAACAGCAGTAATTGCACAGTTACAAGTTTACCAGATATTTTATAAATTAGCTTTTATAAGTTTTTTGTCTTTTCACCCACAATGTTTAATCTCCTTCCTTTAATAACAGGCCAGATGAAGAGAGAAAGCAGAACAAGTGAAATGTGTGAAACGGTTCTGTCATCGAGATGAGCCGCTACACCCTCTGGCCTCGTCATCTGGACTGAAGTTGAAATTCTTTTCCTCTGTCATCATCAACGTTGGAGTATTTACAGAGTCTTGACAAGCGGAACAAGAGACAGGTGACACAACATATCATAACAAAGATAACTTCAGCAAATACAAAAGGAAATGTTCAGAAAAATTATTTAATTCGTCACAGAATTGTTATGAATCAAGTTATTTTGGAGCGGATCCTTGTATGAAAGGCCTGTATAGGGTCACACTACAAAAATAGTTTGATTGGAGTCTTTCTTAAGTACCATCAGCAACCACCCTGAAAAGTGTATGGTGCATTCACTGACCAGAAAATAATCAGATTTTTCTTTTCCCTTTTCTGACAATCCAGTCCCTGATCAGGGCTGATCAAGCAGAAAACAGTTTTTGCATTTCTGCAAATTATTCCAGCTCAGATGGGTGGTGTATGATCGCCTGCTCTGCTGCAGCTCATCCTCCTAAAAAGTAACAGATACGGTGCTGCACCCGCTACTTTCTTCTGTTGCCATGACGCTGCTTTCTCACTCTTAGTCAAAAAGAGTCAGGGTTAATAAAATCAACATACATCAGAAGAGATCTTCTGTAACCACTAAGCTATTCTTGTGCTGCTTACATATTTCTCAGCTTTACTTTTTTTTCTCTCCCCCCATTCTGTGTCAAACTGTGGCATATGCTGCGTTTAAGCTCTTCAGCTCTAAGAGGGCACATATGTTTCTACGCATGTTTGAAGTGCTAAAAGCACTGGCACAGAGGAGACCTTTTGTAGCTGACAACGGTGGGCGCTCTGCCCAGTTTTTATGCTTTATGGATGTGGATCACAACTGTAATAGCCTCAAGCCGCAGAGAGGCTGCCTGCATCCCCAGTGTGAAACCCAAACATGACGGCATTAAATAAAAACTGATACCAGCATCAAATCTGTCTGTCACCCGTCTCATGCTGTCAAACTGTCAACAATTGCATTAACACCACACAAAAGGAAGCAGGAAGCTAATGAAATGGCAGCATGGGAAAACAAGCCTCGGAGGCAGATTTCACACTGCAGCAGGAGGTGATGTGTCCCGATTTGGAGAGAAGAATAGCGGAGTGCTGTAAAGAGAGCGATCAAGGTCTGGCTCCTGTTTTAGAATGAGCCAATGAGACTGTGATAATTTTCCCACACATCCTACAAGACACCATTTAAGAGATAACTCTTAATTTCCAGTCAGAGCTAGAGTTCAACATAATTTGAGAGAAATTGGACAATTAGAACTGAGCAAGCAGCGGCTTATGTAATGTTTGATTGTGATTCATAACCTGATGGAACCAGAGAAGCCAAATGGGGGAAAAGGAGGAGAAATAAAAGAGGTTCTGTAATGTATTACATGCCTGTTTGATCAAATTAGAAGTAGGAGCTTTTTGAACAGTTGCCAGAAGGCAGAGATGCTGAATCGACACTCTCTTAGAAAACCATATAAGTAGTTTATTGTAAATACATGTACTTATATTTCAAACATCAGTGGCATGGCCAGTAATGAAGCACTGAAGGGGGTGATTGATCCTGAGTTCTTGGTTGTCATTTGGGTTTTTCCTTCTCTGTTCTTTATTATAGTTAAGTCATGTTAATTCTCATGTTTGGCTTCTTACTTCTTGAGTTTTAATGCTCTAGTGTCAATCTTGTTCTCCTTAGTGCTTAGTTAACATTCCTTTGGTTTTGTTAATTAGTCTGCTTCCTTCAGTTCTCCTGCTCAGAACTCAACTTCAGCAGAATCCTGCATTCAGTGTCATTTTCCACTCCCACTTTGGTATATGAGCTCCCTGGTTTGCGTTGATCTTGACTGGAACTTGTCGCTCTGCAACACTTCCTGTCCTTCTCATCCTGTGATTTCCCCACTAAGTTTCCTTGTTGTTAAAAAACTCACCTGTTTCCCATGGTTGGTTTCTGTGACTGGGTCCTTTTATTTAGATTGCAATATTTGCATTGAACACATTCCACCTTTTATCTCCCATATATGCTCCCAGAGGATCGTTAGTTTAATAAACTAATAGATAGAATCAGTCCACATGCAGTCAGCTGTAGGTTAACTCCTCACCGACCGTCCCTCATATTTCTGTTCCTCCAGGTCCATTATGATTGATAATTTAGCTTCCACACAACAGAAAGTGTAGTTGCTGTCATGGTTTTTCTCTAATTTAGTTTCTCATTGAGTTGTTTTAACTGCTTTCCTTCTAAATCAGCAGTGTAGTGGTAGTTATTTTTGGTGAAAAATTAATTTAAATCCCACTCTAATCAACTTCGGTGTGTTTTATAGAAAATATTATGTTGCTTTTTCCGACAGCAAATTTGGTAAATCTTGTGAATGTATGGACACTCATGCGTTCTGTCTAACATATAACTATATAAATTCACACAATACACTTACTTTTACAAAATGTAAGCAAGCTTGATGGATTTCTGCTGATCTAGCTCTTCAGTTATATGTAGATATTTCTCCTCGTGCACAGAGCCCATTTTACTACATTTTTGCTCAAACTCTGTGACCTTTTTTAGTGAGAGTTGTCCTGATTGATGTGCCGAACATGTGGTCAGGGTCGGCAGTGGGGCAGTGAGAATACACAGACTGCCCTGAAGCCAGACAAATTTACAACACCTTTTTCATGCGTTGGAATGCCATCTCTCACTCAGACTTATTAGCGCCCCATGTCTGGGTTTGTTTGTGGTGCGTTGGGCTGTCCTGCTGCATTCCTCAGAGATTTTGGAGAACATTTTGGTGTTTTATGCTAAAATGTAGAACATTCAATATTATTGTGACTAATCATGAGTTTTGGATGAAGGCAGTTGCTTGGCCTGGATTTTATCTGGGAGTATAAAAGTAATGAAGGGTGACCATAAATGTATGCTCTGTTTTTGGTGATCCTGCACTGCTTTGACTTGATTTATCAGATTAACACATGAAATAATATCAAATCCTAACAATACGCTGGAATTTGAAATTATTTCATATAAACGTAAAAAGAAAATGTGAAAAATTGGTATGACTACCTTTTTATAAAGAATTAAATTATCTGAAAGGTTAGAAATTAACAAAATGAAATTCTGTGTAATTTCTGACCCGTCAGTAACTTTAAAATCTATTCCTTTACAATTTTTAAACCAGCTACATAATTTTTCACTTCCTTGCAACAAATCTCAAGAAAATATAAATATGAATAATTTCATTTTTAAGTGAGACATGAATATCAGGGGCAATTTTTGATATAGGCAACATGGCTTTGCCCATGGTGGCAGAAGAAAAAAAATTACAAGTACCACATCAGTTGAGCATCATACAAGCTTTCTATGGCTTACTTGCATTTCTGGTTAGTGGGAATGGATGACCTATTGTTTGCGGTGCGCTGGACTGAGCCATTGATGTTTACACTGAAAGCAAGTAAGAAATATAGCAGTTTATTATAGGTGCATAGTGGAGCTGAAGTTGTTGTCTTATTTGTAGCTTATGACTTTTTTATTTTTTGGGTGGGACACATTTTTAAAATCTTATATATATAGACAGGTTAGATACAACCACTTTTTTTAAGGTTTTGTTGGCTCTAGTGGTCTTTATTTGGAAGTAGTTTGACAGGAAAGTGTGTAATGAGAATGGGAAGACATGCGGCAAATGTCACCAGGCCGGGAATCAAACCTGCGACCACCACCACGAGGACCAAGGCCTCAATACGTGGGTCGTGTTTTCCCCTGCGCCACCACAGCACCCCCAGATACAACCACTCTTTAACACAATTTGAGATGTATGAAGGCATTGGGCTTTTCATGGCAGCTTAGCTTCAGAACCACCTCAAAGAAAAGGGAGGGTAAAAAATGATCAAACCTGAAATGAATGACTCTACAGTGAATACTCACCCATGCAGAAAACACTGAAGTGGCGTAATCAGATGTATTGTCCCCTTTTACTAAGGGCTCTCTGAATCTTCTCATCAGCAAGCCTCGCCCCTTGGTTGTGTGTGCAGATTTACAACATGTCAGCACTGACAGCTGGAGAAGCCCTATTAAATGGGTCACCACATTCCTCAGGTCTATCATTAAAAATGACCCAATGCCCCTAAACATGTAAAAAAAAAAAAACACATACCCACACAAACACGTGCAAGTAAAACCACCAACAGCTTGTAAAACATGACAGATTTATTCTCTTCCTTCCCTTTACTCTTCTGGGTCACTATTTGCTCTGCAAGCCATTTTATATATGAGCATACAAATGCTGAGTGCATGATATAAAGAATAAAAGTAGACCTTTGATACACTTTCACATTTTATATCTGTTGTGCCGATTCAATATTCATTATGAAATTAAAATGCTCTGCAAAGGTGGGGTATATGATTTTTCTTTTTTATATAGTCGAACAGGGATTAATCTTTTGCTTTTATATTTATCTAAAAAAAAAAAAAAACTCCTGCAAATTGAAATGCAGGGGAAAAATGTAGCCTGGGGTTCTGAAATATTGGTCGCTTGTGCCAACATGTTAGACATTCATTCAAGTGAGTTTTGCCAACAGGTTTTGATGGATTTTTTTTTAAACCACAAATTCAACTGTTTGCATCAATATGTTTGAGCTTTGCAGTTTACTTTTGCACCCATGCATTTCATGATGCAACATGTAGTGTCATTGCTTATCCATAATTGGAACCAATTTCCTCCTTTATGTAAATTATCTCCCAGCCTTGACTGTTATTTGAGCTCTCTTGGATCCAACAGGTTGCTGCAGCTTTACCTCCACCCCTTTTTTCTCTAACTTTTCTCTTCAGTGAAACTCATTCATTTACTCCAACACATCAACCATCTGTCGCTCTGATACAGACGGATGTACCCCTTTATTCTCTCTTAATCATCTATATAGCAAAGGATACAACCTTGGATCTTGTTTTTTTGTTTTTAACTAAAAGGAT
The DNA here is from genome assembly GCA_903066815.1 of Brachyrhaphis roseni. Lineage (NCBI taxonomy): Eukaryota > Metazoa > Chordata > Actinopteri > Cyprinodontiformes > Poeciliidae > Brachyrhaphis > Brachyrhaphis roseni. Next base: position 76,598 of record CAEFZY010072396.1, on the reverse strand, counting down.
AATGTCTTCCTTGGTAAGTGAAAAAGCTGTAGCCTGTTCTAGGGTTACATGTAAAACCCAATAATTTGATTGTTCTTTGATATACTATGTCAGAGTAGTTATACATTTCAACATCACAAAACCCTTGCAGACAGAACCTCTGAATTTATGCAAGCTGCTCTGATTTTGAGGTTCTTCTGTTGCTCTTTAAAGGTAAAAGGTAAATTTCTGTCTTTAAAGGACAGAAAAGGTAAATTTCTGTCAAAATAAGTAATGCCTCTAAAGGCCAGGGATCGTAATGTGCTCCTACCTTTCTCCTTGTCTGTAATAAAGATAAAACAATTAGTGGAAATTAACACTATCTTTTTCAGACTCGTACGTCAATCTCCTGTGTCGGGCTGTTACCCAGTCCACATGTGCATTTGCCTTTGGTTGTGAATCTACCCATTCAAATTCAACAGAGGCTTAAAAGAGAAGATGCATTATGCAGTCGTGTCAACTGTAGTGCATCATGAGTAGTAAGAGCACCTCAAGTTGTTGGTGAGAGCAATGTCAGAGGATGAAACTATATGTAGGGTAAATGGGGTGGGGGGCTATTTTATGTCTGTGCATAGACTTACGAGGGTTGGTTGGTTGAGTGCAAATGCAAATTGTTTGGCAAGAATCTGCAACTTGTAAGTCTTATCAAAATGTGTGCCTGTATTTGTTAGCATGTGAGCCAGCTGTAGGTCTGATGTGTTGCACCAAAGACATCTGCCAATGTATGCAGTAGCTTCAGAGTGGTGTGTGTGTGCATGTGTGTGTCTCTTCACTGTCACCAGTTTCCCACCTACGGGGATAATCCATCCTGTGAAGTGGTGAGGTGGAAAATGCCATTATGTAGAAATAGCTGACATGCAGTTAGACTTGCAGGCGTATGAAGTGTGTATGTGTGAGTGTGTGTGAGAAATTGAGATAGGAAATAAAAGGGGAGGGGTGGGAATAAAGGCTAGGGGTGGTAAACCTCATTTTGTAACATTACTTAATCCACATGGAAAAGCGATGAACTAAAAGCCGCAAACACAATAAATGCACTTTCTCTCTGACAAAGCAGAAAAATCCTTGTGATACCAGCGTGGTAAGAGAGCAGGATGTAGTCACAAAGGGATCATTGAGGACATCTGTCTGTTTATTTGACTTATGCTTCTAGACAGTGCAGGAGTGTCTTGAGGCATTGTTGCTATGAGCAGTGGTGATGTCTGACATCCATGCTGGTCATAAGTTAGGTATTTGTAGAAACACTGCGGTTAACTCTTAAATAACCAGAAAGCTAGACTGACTGCAAGATATTTTGTAGAAAATAGATCTACAATGAATGAATTACCACAACTCAATCTAATTCTGTTTGTTGTTTGATTTATGACCAGACTGCAAACGCGCATTTTCCAAATTTCTTTTCACTTGTCAACATGCTAACATTTTAAGCTAAGAGGCTAAACATTGCTCTGTTTATACTTCCCAAATCTGCTGTTTTGCTAGTAAGTAGTAATACACATTAATATACTAAAAGTGTTTGCAAATAAATTGCTTTGTCCATGCTAATTTCTCCACACCTTTGCTTTGTTCATCAGTGCTGAGCTGTCTCCAAGCTGTTTGCACAAAGTAGAGTGTGATATCCAAAATGTTTTTACATGCAGCAGCATCCAGAGATCCTGTTGGTGATTTCTGTGTTAAATTACATTATCCACTTAGTGTCACCCTATGTTCCCATTTGCTTCCATTTGATGATACTTCTAATAGCTGATGGTGTAATGTTTACCACTGGAGAGATTTCATGAAGAATATTTTTTGCACCAGTTGGCAGCCAATAACAGAAACGGTCTGCATTGCTGGGAGATTATCTTCATATGCCTTTGGCTAGGGAAGTCACTGAAACACATTAACTCATTGCTTTAAAGGAGCGGCTCAAAGGTTTCAACTGTAAAGTTTACCTGAACGTAATGACTGTCAGTCATATTTGAAAATCTGTGTTTAGTTTAACCTAACAGCATTATTTTAATTTCTAAAGAGGTGCATTTGTTTTCTTTTAGCTTTAAGACTCAAAAGGAGAAATTTGCTTTGTTCATTGCTTCAAATTGATCAGTCGATCCCAGTAGCAGGGGTCCCTGAAGTAATTAAAAGATTACTCCGGTGCCAGAAATGAACAAGATTATCCATGAAATGCCAACTCTTGGCATTGTGATGCAGTCACAGCTCATAAAAGAGAAGCGGAAAGGAAGAGCATCAAAGATTGGATCAGAAAGTGTTGTCCAACCTTCATTCTCAAATTCTCAGGATGTGTTTGCTGTAGTGTATTTAAAAAATGTTCAGGAGGAGTGTATGACTTTCCTGCCAGCTGTTGGACAATAAACAAAACTTTTAATGTCACAGAGTTGCTGAAGTGGTCATGTGAGTTGGATTATCCACTTCAAATGTGTTTTTTTGAACTGGAGCAGGTTCATGTCTGCATTGTGTCTGCATTCTCAGGACAAAGAAAACTGTGTTCAGGCTATCAATGCATAATTGTAAAGTAGGGGGTTTCTAGTTCAGTAACCTCTGAATGTCATCCTTGATGTTTGCTTGAATTTGTCTGTTGACAAATTCAAGACATGACTGCTGGTTCTGAATACTACTTCAGTCTTGGGGGACTTCACAATCATGGGTCCAAACTTTTCAGTTTTGTCAGCTAAGCAGTACAGGTATGGTCAGGAATGCATAGCTTAATCTGTGGTGATGGACATCACGCTTTTGCGGTTTGTTGGCTGAAAAGAAATCGTAGTCAACTTTGTCCATAAAAATTAAGTTTGGTTTTACAGAAAGATATTGGAATTTGTCTCCACAACCTAATGGTGTTTAAAAATTAAATGTTAAACTCTAAAATACTCTAAACATCTCTTTTTTTTTTCTTTTTTTTTTTTTTTTTATTGTAGTTTCTATAGCTGCTTGTTTTAGGAATTTTTTGTCAGTTAAAATACACTTAGAAAATGTTTCCCTAAACTAAAACCAGTCTAAGGCTAAAAGGTTCTGCTTGCTGACATGGCACACAGAAAGTAATCCCCTACCTCCTGTTTATAATGACATGAGTTTGTCCTGCCTGCAGTATAACACTAACATGATGCATGCAGAGACAGATCTTAGATCTGCATTGGTATGTGAGAGGGAAAGTGAAGTTCCTTGACTGTTCAAGCCCTCCCAGTTCTCACTTCCATCTGCAGTAGTTGTAAACTATTCAGCCTTCAGCCATTCTAGCCTAGTCGGACCAGATGGTCAAATCACATGGAGGCATTTTCTGGAATTCAAATGGTTTCACATCTATCTTTGTTTTTTTTTATGCTGTAATCATATAGATTTACCACTGAAGTGCTCTCTGGTGGAAGCTTATGAAGCCAATTGGCTTGATAGATGGGTTGTGACTCTTTCAAGCTCAAGTGAATTTTTAAAAACGTTTTTATGTTGCTGAGTGAAGGCAGAGCTCTTTTTGATGTTAGTCATTTACGCATGCTGGTGTAACTCTCACATCCACATGTTTGCAAGGTATGGGGGATTAGCAACCAAATGTAAAACATACCAGCAGGAGTTCTCTTGATCAGTTCAGAGTTTTAAAAGGAGTTTTTCCTTCTCGTTAATGGGAAGCTCATTCAGTGTGGGTTTTAACAAGTCATTAGTGCTGTGTGAGGTCTTGGCAAGTGTGCTGTACTGACTAAAGATTTAGTCTGATTAGATGCTGATTGCATTTGCTTATGTGAATGCTATTCATTAAACTGTTTTGTTGATAAATTAGCACGATGCTTGACCTGAATTTGCAAACTAAAGTAGAATAAGACCCTTTAAAATAAATTTGTAACGCAGAGGGATTTTTAGACATTGCTCAACCCAAGCATTTATTGTGCGCTGCGTTTATAGAAACATGCCTTGGCACCATTTTAGCCCAGAAAAAAAATCCAAAAATGTCTAAGTGTAGGAACAATGTAACATTCCTCAGTTTTTAATGCCATTGCTGTCTGTTTTCTACTGCTTGTTGGAAAACATCATGGTCATGCCAATCAGGATTAGGCATGACCATGATTAATGAATGAATGAATAACCCCCTTTTTTTTAGAGAAGCGTAGATCTGAATACCATGGCCAACTTCCAGTCTTTAAATTTTAAAGCTTTTACTTTATGTCATTGATTTTCAAATTATTCTGGTTTCTGTAATTAATATTTGTCTGGCTATTCCACTGTAAGCAAACTGTAATTAAATTAAAGGCGGCAGACACTGAAATTAAATTAAATTTAAAATGCTGAAAGGCTGCCAATATTTCCAAATTCTGGTGGACAGGTTTTTCTTGCTTCCTGAAAGTTTGTTGTTGTTGTTGTTTGAACTTTTTTTGTTTTGTTTTTTCACTCTTTTTCTGGCTATGACAGGAAAACAATATCTGGAAGTCATATTTTTAGTAAGTAACCAAAGCAATTCAATGACAATCCTGACAGAAGTAGCTTAAGAGGTTGAAAGATCTGTAGTAATTACTTTGCTGAAATGTACGTTAAACTTATTTGTTGTTTTTCCGTATATTCATTTAGAAAATATGAAGCTACAGTGCAGTTAAAGAATTTATTTTTTGTATATTTCTGGTGTTTTTGCCTTTTTGTCAAACTTAAATGTTTCAGATGGTTACATGTATGACAACCTGAATAAAGTAAAATAAAAACTTTTAAAATCATTTCATGCATTATAGGAGACAAGCACTAACCCTCCTTTGACCCTGTAACAAAAAACAAATTTAGATGATGGATGGATGGAAAGAACCTATCCAAGTCAACTTGGCTCAAAATGAAAACATAATTATCCCCTTATTCTAAAACTAGATGTTCCACCCTTGGCAATAACAACTGCTATAATTTGTGATAATTGGCTATAAGTTTTTTACATAGCAGTGGGGAAATTTTGGCCCACTCTTCTTTGAAGTTACATTGGAAGTTTTCTTTTTTTCTTTTTTCTTTTTCTTTTTTTTTATTACCATGAAAAGTCTGTTTAAGGTAAGGACATGGCAGTTTGAGTAGACATGGTCTACCCAGCCATTTAGGTGGTCTTGCTAATGTGCTTTGGATCAATGTTCTGTTTCATAAATTAAGTGCACCAGAGTTAATGTCGCAAACTGTTTTTCTTGTAGAGAGCATCATTCATAATTGACAAGTCCGCCAGGTGCTGAAAATTATTCCAGCTCATCATTCTGTCACATATATTGCCCAGATGATGTCCTGTTTCTGTCATGGTATTAGTTCAATGCACAGTTTGAAGTCATGCTTTTGAATTTTCAGTCCACGGACTACTTTCACAAAAGTCTTGAATCCTGATCATTTTGATATTTTGGAGAGTTGGTTTAGACAACTCTCGAGTGGAGGCCATTTTTATCAAGTCACTTTCTCATTGATAAATCATGAACACTGACATTAACTGAACCAGATTACACAGTCAGTGTTTTAGATGTTCTGTGTTTATTTGTGACCTCTTCCAAGTTTCTATTATGCAACTTAAAACTGATGTTTTATTCTCTCTAGCCTCATTGAGTAGGTTGTAAAACTGTTTGAAGGGAAGTGATTGAGGCCAGCAAGAGTTCAAGACCCTAAACTGCACATTATAAATATCTAAAGATTCTGCAAGTTTTGTTTAGAACCTCAACATTAAATATATAAAGGTCTGTCGAGAAGACTGTATCAGAATTGAAGGAAAACAATCTTGAATAGGACTTTTGCATGATAATTATAAGACATTTACAAAAGTAAAAAAATGTCTGGGGTTGTTTTATCTTAGAGGGTCCTTAATTACTTTGTCACTCCCTGTTCATCTTGTGTACTTTCAGATAGGAGCATGGAGGCGTTGTAATTGATTGTGAAGTGGAGTTTGGGAAGAGCTGGAAAGGAGAAGCAGGTGACTGAAGAAGGAAACGAGGAGAAGACGAGCATGGCGCACTCATCTGTTTGGATCTTTCTGTTGTGCTTTTCACTCACTCATCAAAGGGCGGCAGCCCAAGCTGAAGGTATGGGACGACATTTAAGTACCTGATCGGAACACCAAGACACAATTTACTGCGTCAGATGTTTCCACTTTTTAGAATTTTGAAGAGTTCCAAGCGTTTTCTGGAAACTTGTATTTTAAATTACCCCTTTTTATGTTCTTAGGCTATAACTATATTATACCAAAATATTTAGCAATTGGACCGATTACTGTTTTGTGGATTCTTTGGTAACACAAATGTGTCAGGTACTCAAGCCAACAAATGCTGTTCTTCTCAATGAGTGCAGCGTGAGTGCCCTTTCATTACATCTCCTCATGTGATTGGTTCAAGGTGTAGACACTAAACCAGCTGCAGTTTCTTTCCAGACTAAACATCTGCTAGCCTCCTGTGCAATAAACATCTTCTTTCTGCAAGCTTGTCAAATACATCCTCTAGATACAGAAAGTTAGCCTCAAGTTCTATTGGATGTCATTAAAAGGTCAGTTAGCAAATCACAACTTTTGGTAATATGATTTGCAGAAAGTGTTGAGGAATGCACGTTATCAGCCAATATTAGCCATTTATTAACATACTGTGTTGGTTCCATAAATACAACTGGGCTGATATTAAAACTGATATTTATTTTCATCTTGTTGCTATTTGTTTCTGGAGAGGTAGGGCAGAAGGTTTGTCATGTGGTATTTGTTTGGTCACGTGGTTGTCATACAGTGCAAGATGGTTGGTACTGAAGCAGAAAAGCAGTGGTAAATTCAGCGGAGTGCTTGCTTTTATCAAGGTGTCAAAGAGTAGTGAAATGTATAAAATATAAACAATATCAGTAAATATTGGTTATTGGCAATTGCAGCAATTGATATTTATTTAAAATACCTAAATATCTTTACATCCCTAAAAGTGATGTAAAGATGTAAACGAAGATGCTCTACCTTTACATTGGCTGATATTGTCTATTATTGGTAGTAATAATTCAAGTAATTATTTATATAAAATAAAAAGAAAACCATGAAAATACAACATTTCAGCAGTCTCTCCTGAACACAGTTCCTTCTTCCACTTGAAGAATTCCACTTCCTAACCGTAACCCATTTGCCATTTATCCATTTGCATTACATCAATTATATATAATTGATGTAATGCAATAATTGATGTAATGCAATGGACCAGAATGAAGAAATCTCCATTCAGGTCAAAAATTTACTTTTCAGTTTGAACCAAAATATTTTGAGGTTTTCATTCCTCTGGTTTCACCTGTCAATTTGAGAAATGTTCATTTTATTACCGGTTCAGCCTCACACAGGAAGTATCACTATTGCCTACCTTCCTTAAAACATGTTTTAGCATGGTAGAAAAGAAATGCTTGGATAAAAAGTTGAATATCACGAATAACAATGGTGGAGGCCAAATGTAAACGCTAAAATGCCATAGTCTGATTCTTAACTATAAACTTAAATGTTACTTTTTCACTAAAGTTACAGATCTCTGCATAAATCCCCAGATTTCTCTAATTTCTTTAAAGTACATTTGCTAAACACCCCATTTTCTTCGGTCTTGATTAATATTTCTTCAGGATTTGAAAGATTTCAAGCTTTTCTCATAAAAACTGAAAACCTAGACATCTCTCAAGTCTTATAATGTCTGTGGTCAATTTCTTAGACATGACAGACATCGTTCCTCTGCTGAAGACACTTTAGGCCTTAAACATCTTTGGTTCCTGGTTTCCCTCTTTCTTCAGGATGGATGCTCACGCTGTGCAATATTGCTGACATAGTCAGGGACAAGAACTGGACAAGAAATAAGAAAATGCTAAACTTTTAAATATTACTGAATAATTGATTGTGGCCTTTTAATTAAAAGTACAATTAAAAGAACTAAAGGACTTACTGTGAAGGGTCATATTAGCTGGTTAATTTGTCAGGCTAACTGCTCAACTATAGAACCATCTGGTTAACAGATCTGGAGCACATATTTTCCTACTTCAGCTTTAACGCAGTGTTACCTTAGTAAGAATGATGATTGGCATTCTTTTAGTTCCCAAGCTGTGACTATTGTTCACTTGTAATAGTTCCCAAAAGCCAAATTGTCATTCTTCTCAGGGATATGTATAAATCTTTTTTTTTTTTCTTTTTTCCCCAACAGCAGTTATGCAATACAAAGAAATGGGGACTATTTTGCTCTATACAGCTGGAGAAAACTCTGGTAGCTCCTGGACATTGATTACATTCTCAGATAGGGTCAGGTTGGTCTGGGTGGCTTTTCTCACTTTAATTAAAGAAAGTATCATCTGAAAGCTGCATTTTGTAGTTCCTTTGGTTTTCTATGTCAGATGTTTTCACAGCTAAGTGTGACAAAAAAATCAAAAACAGTAGAAACCTGTATGGAGGAAAGCACTTTTTAATGCCACTGCAAAAGTTGTTATAAATGACACATGCAGGGTTGTCTTTTATTAAAAATTTTACTTTTGCATGAAGCCTGGATGGGAAAGGAGGACAGAAACAGAACGGTAAATAACAGTGTCGCATAATGACGATAAACTGTATCAAAAGTATCCGAGGAGCATTTGAACACATTGGCATGGCACTGAAATTATCATTAGAAAGTTATTTTCTGTTTATCCATCTGACATTTGTGCTTTTTATTGTGTAATGCTTTCATCCTGGGGACAAAAGTTTGACTTCTCGTCAATTCCTGTTTCTGTTTACATTAAAGCTTGTGTATTTATGCTGACCTTGTTGGCTTTCAAGTTTTTAAGATGTTTTCACTTTAAAAATTCAAATTGCTTCTTTTGCACTTTTTGGTGCTGAATGCAGTAGTGCATCATTAAAGCTAGTTTTTTGGGGTGTTTTTTTTCTGATGCTATAGTGTTCTGCAGTATAAATGCTGAAGGCATTGAGCTACCTCTAATGCTGAAATCAATGGTGGTCCAACACAATGGTGTTACAACCTTTGAAATATCCGCACAGATGACCTTCAATGAAAAACATTTGTAATCTCTCAGCTTGTGTTGTGTCCTCATCCTTGGCACGTCGATCTTGCCTGCCAGCCCAGACAGACAAACTTCTGGATAATTGATCTTGTTTTCCACCCCAGTCTGGGTTTTTCTGACAAACACAAGCCCCCAGCTGCTTCCTTGCTCGGGGCATCCGCCACGTTTTCTGTGCTTCTGCAAAAAATCAGAGTGTAAAGTGTAGCCAACTGAATAGATTAGCTGCTTATGTATGCAAAACGTGACTGACTTGTCTGTATGAGACTCAACTCAAAGGATAAAATGGATGCGCATTGTTGTAGTTTTGACCCATTAGTGATAAATATACTGTTGCTGAATATAAACCAAAGCCAGAATGTGTGCAAAGATGTTGGCTCAGCATGAGAGAAGCCACAAAAATTGGATTCCTTGTGATATTTGCTGCCTTGATGAGATGTATAGGTGTGTAAGGGAGAATATAATGTTGGATCGGCATGGCGCGGAGACATATGTCAGCCCCTGTGGATCCTGGGCAGCAGCCAAAGCAAGAAGGCGAGATAATAGAAGGGAGCAAGCTCGGTAATCAAATAGAGGACAGGAGAGAATCACTTATCACTTACAGAACAATCAGCGAAGCCCATCTTTTATTCGCCAGCCTAATCAATGCTGTCGTCACTTTGGTTTATTGCATATGTAATGCCAGAATATTGACTCGGAAGGTGTTTGCAGACACAGCAGATTGTGTGTGTGCGCGTGTGTGTATGTTTGTACTGGTATCCAGACTGCTCTCCTCACATTGAAAAGCATCGAAATGTCTCCAAACTCTGCATGTTAAATGCATTTGTTAAGCAAGGCAACTGACCCTGATTTTGGGTGTGTTTACCTTATTATTCTAAGCGTCCCTCATTGCTGTACTAAACTTTTATTGCTGGAATGCTCAGAATATTGATAGTCTCTTTGGCTCACTTGTGTCTCATTAAAAATTCATGGGGATTTGTGTGGCGGTCTGGCTGCACGACAGAAGCAAACGAGAAGGAAAGTTCCTAACACGGTAGAACAAGACTGCCCTCTGGTGGTCAGCCTAGGAATCCATGTCTCAAGCCATTGAAACAGATTTGCTTCTTTTTAAAAGACAAATTTGCCTATTTTTCATAGACATTGTCTTGCAAAAGTAATTACACCCATTAACCTTTTCCATAATTTGTCACAACTTCAGCCTATTTTATTGTGATTTTTATGTCATAGACTAATAATAAATGGTGCATAATTGTGATGGGGAAGGAAAAGATCAATCTTTTTTGGTGTGCCTCTGCCAGTTTTGCACATTAAGACAATACATCTTAATAGCACATAAACATGGTTTGTTAAATGGTGACTAGCTTTCGGGAAAGCAGCCACTATTGCTTGGGAAAGCAAATATTTGGGGTTCATAACACAATGCTTATAAGCTCAAGGGATGAGAAAGCTTTTGCAAGGCACTATATCTCTGTTAAATTAACCTATTTTGTTCTCTTGTTTTTTTTCAGCTTGCAGGACGGTGGTGCAGGCAGACATCGTGTTCCTGGTGGATGAGTCATGGAGTGTGGGTCAGACCAGCTTTTTCAGAGTCAAAGACTTCATCTCAGCCATCATGTCCTCCTTTCAGGACAACGCAGTGGGAGCTGAGGGGGTTCGCTTCGGAGTCACTCTCTTTGGGGATGTTCCGAGGTAGTCAAGCATTAACTTCTGACACCATGTCAAAGACTTGTTTTTCCTCTCGGTTGAGAAGTCATCTAAGCAAGTTTTACTGACACAGAAACCCGTTCCTCTCTCCTGTTCCATCATTTCTACATGACCCAGTTTTGCTTCATGCCTTTTCTCTACAGGATGCTGGTTGCTTTGACAGACTACAGTTCACTTGAGGAGGTGCTCAGAACTGTTGGAAACCTCCCCTACGGTGGAGGATCGAGGAGGACAGGCAGCGCTCTCCAGTTCCTTGTAGATTCTGTGTTCAGCCCTGCCATCAGCCGAGATTTTACCCCAAAGGTACTCCATTTCGTATGTTGAGATTAAGCCTTACTTTTCTTTAAACCTTATCACGCTTAGAGATCATGGGTAACTGCGCTTGTCTGGTTTTATTTAATTGTTTTATGCCTCTCACGTGTTTGACCACGAGTTGGAAAAGAATCCTTTCAAGGTACCAATCCATGCTGCAAACACATGCATGCACTGTGCCCTGCATGACAGGAAATGACTTGCCAGGAATCTGTATTTGTACTCCACAGGACATCGTGGCATAAACAAACAAAGTGGTCTACCATTTCACACTGCCGTGAATTTGATCAAAGCGTCCCGCTGTATGCTTGAAATAAAAATTGATTGCGTGTCTGCGGCTGACAGCAGATTTTCATCTGTTCGCATTGTCTTCTGTTTGGAGAGGGGGGGGGGAAAGGGAAATTTATAGATTTTCCAGCAGTGATTCTGCATGCTCAATCAGGCTGTCAATAATGGACGACTTTCCCAATGGTTGTGAATGTGAAACAATCTGCAAATCCGTTGGTCATTGACAAAGATTAAACTAACTGAGCGTCCCTCTAATAAGATAATACATCAGCACAGATTTAGTTTCATTAAGCAGACATTCTAAGGCATTATTTGCATGGTAGCCAAGATATTTCAAGTGTAGTCTTGTTCATATCATTCCACTTAATATTTATTCATGTCTGCAGTTCTGGAATGCATCACTCCAAAACAGGTTTTACTTTGTAATGTTGCAACAGATTTTCTGGCACTGAGAAAACTGCAAGTAATTTCAACCCACATCAATTTTTTTCCCTCAAAGTCACCAAAAAAAGACTTCATAACTTTTGCTATCTTTGTAAAGCATAACAGGTTACCCTCTTACACGCACATTTTTCAAGTATGTGTGTAAGAAAAGAACAGAGGAGGAGGATGAATTATTAAATTCTTCAGTCCGATCATTTGCTAAACAGCAGCTACATTCTCACACCGACCTGTCAGGCTCCTCTTCCTCACTCACCCAGGAATAAAGTTGAAAAATTCTGTCTCAGTTGCAAATTCCTCTTCATCCATTTAGGTAATTTGTCTGTAATTGAGAAGTAAACCATGTCAACGCCTATGGAGGATTTGAGGAGAATAATCGATTTTCAATGGAGGCTTCTTATTTAGAAAATTTGTTCGGAGGGCAGATTTAGCGAATTAGTCATCCCAGCAAATAGGCAAAACAAAAATAAATTGAGTATACAAGTTCAGGGCAGATACACAGCTAATAAATCTGGATCACACTGAAATTTTTATGCTTATTATTGGCTTTATATTTCCCATTAGCTGTCTCTAAATGGTATTCTAAAATGGCATTATTAGCATCTGAATTAGCATGAAAATGGCATAAATTTAAGGCGTGAATAAATATTCATAAACCTGTTAATATATTGCGGCGTATGTAATTTCCTGTCTCTCTGTAACACAGATTGCTGTTTTGATCACAACTGGACGCTCGGATGACCAGGTCGACCTTGGAGCCAAGGCGGTTGCAGACAGTGGGATTACACTCTTTGCAGTAGGTGAGTGTGAAAGTAGGTATTGAAAATTCTTTCAACATCCCCACTGCAGCAACCAACTTTAGATTTTATCTGTGCTCTGCTGGTCTATCAGGTATGTCTTGTTGTTAGACATTCATGTCCTATGCATTTGAATTTGTGATTTCACTGTGGGTATTTGTATGAATGTGTTGCGTTTCTTATTTAGAGAGTGTATGTGTGTATTTACTCGTACCACATAAACATAATCTCACTTGTAATGCATTTGTTAAAGTGCACTTCCTGATACTCAACTTGGCCCTATGCTTTCCTTGCCCTCATCCTTGCCTTTTTTTGTCCTGCACACTGCCATAACCAAACTTCATTCTGAGGCGACAGCAGTGCAGTAATTACTGCTCATTAGCGGATGGTGCGCTAATAGCAGCTATTTTTCATTAGGAGATTCAGTGTGCTTCATCTGCACCTCTGACACAAGAGTTCTCTTCTCCTGTTCATCAACACTGCATTAAAGCTCTACAGCTGTGATGTCCACAAGTACTTAATTAGAGGACCAGCATAAAAAATCCCATTTCATTCACATTAATAATGCATATATTTTAAAGTTTTTCAGGAGGTACTTTCACAAACTTAAACCCACAACACTTATGAAATTGGTGCTATAGAGTATAGTTCTGTGTGTGTGAATTTGTGGATTATTTCATGATCTAATATGTATTACTCAACATACATTTCCCCGAGTAGTATGTTGTTTCTCTTTTCAGTGTCAAATTACTGAAATCAAAAATCTGCTCATAATTCTCTGCTTTCCCCCGCCCCCTTTTTCCCATTTTTCTCTTTAATATTAAGGCGTAAGAGGAGCCGATGTGTCCGAGTTGAGAAGGATCGTGTCCGAGCCCTTCGGGGAACATCTTTTGGAGTCTGCAGACTTCTCTCTCCTTGAAACTCTCCTTCCCAAACTGTCCCGGAGGTTATGTTTCAGTGCTTCTGAACCTCCACGACCTGCAAAAACCATCCAGCCAAGTAAGCTTGTTCCACAAATACTATCAGTGCTTTTACTTTCATATGATTATAGTGAGCTGCAGAGGAAGTTGTAACCGCTGGACCTTGTTACAAATGTTTTCATCTTTCAAACAGAAACTTCCACAGATTCCATCTGATTAACCAAGGAGAAAATTATTGGAAAATCTTTGAGAACCACAACCTAAGTCAATACTCGGAAGTCTTTTTAGGCATGTCTGTAACAGCTGCGTGCATTTAGAGGCTGTAGTTTAACAAATAGTTCTAGTTCCATCATATTTGATGGAACTATCAAATATAACATTAATTAATGTTCACAGATTAATTAATGTTAATCTGTGAACATTAATTACAGCATCTTGTCACAGACTGGCACAGATTTGAGTGGACCATTTTAACACATGAATTTGCTTTGATCTAAACTATGACATTCTTTCTGTGGTCGTGTGTTAGGATGAACCTCTACTCTACTTTTTATTTTTTATTTTTTGGAATGTTCAACTTTTTAGGCTGGTAAACTTTAATCTGTTTGTGTGCCAAGCATACTTTTCTTCTTTACTTCATCTGAGTGTCTGTATTTCCACAAAACCGCAGGAGAGCAGCACGTGGTTGGTCCCAGAGACTTGCAGGTGAGTGAGTTGGCCCACAGCTCCCTCAGGCTGACGTGGAGCCAGGCTACGGGGGATGTCACTGGATACCGTCTCTTGGTCACACCTCTTAGCTCCAGGGGACAACTCCTACTCAACCAGCAGAGGCAGGTGAGAGATGGTCAGGATACTGCTGTACGCCTCCTGTTTCTACCTTTCATTCTTTCCTTTACTTCCCTTCATTGTCCTATCCCTTCCTTTCATGCTTTCTTTCTTCATTACATCTATCTTCTTCCTTCCTTTCTTCTTTCAGTCCTTATTCATTACTTCTTTCCCTCCTTACTTACTTTCTTTTAAGTATGTTTCCAGACTTATAATAAGGCTAAGAATCTATATTCTTATCGAATTTTAATGTTTTAAAATATGAACAAGGACTGAAAATGTAAAAAAAATATAAAAAATGTGTTGTAATCTTTATTGATGACATGAGTAAAGATTACAGTAATAATAATAAACATGCATGTATGAATATTTAATGAACGTGGATCCCAGAAACAGAGTAGCTAATATGGTCAAATTAACAATATGTGATCAATAGAATGAGGAAGAGGCCAGCAAATCCTGAAATCGCCTGAAGTTTAATGAAAAAATGCATTCATAATAAATGATGTTTATAGACATTTCTCTAATTGAGCTGCCTCTGGATAATTGGTGCATCTCTTTCTTTAGATGTCTTTCCATGTTATCTCATGTTGCTTTGCTCTTTCTGAAACATAATTCTTTGATTCATTTTTCACTGATCATCCCCGTTATGTAACAGCTGGATCTGAAGGCAGATGTGAGCACTGCTGTGGTGACAGAGCTCAGTCCGAAGATGGAGTATTCCCTCACCCTCTACGCCATCTACCCAAACCTCATCGGCAACTCTGAAACAATCACCGTAAAAACAAGTGGGGGTTGTATTTCTGCATATATTTTATCCATTTAGAGCCTTCATTGTTTTTAGTATTACTTTGCTGTACTGCTGTTCTCTAAGCAATGCGCTTCTGTCTTTAGCTTCGTTGCCCAAAGTATCAAACTTCCGCGTTATCGAGGAGGGCTTATTCTCTCTACGTCTTGGCTGGACTCCTCCTCTGGGAAAGCTTAATGGATTCAAGATCTTTATACCTAGGTGTAAGTTGACTGCCAGTATGACTGACTTTACAGATTGCATAGCAACAGTGCTTTTACAACAGTTCCTTGCAAATATCCCTTAAACAAGATAATTTAGACAGTTTTTTGTGACTCTAGTGGCCTTTAGTCATTAGTAGCTGGACAGAAAAGAGGACAGAGAGAGACAGGGAGGACATGCAGTAAATGGCCAGGGGTCAGTATTGGGACAGGGGACATGTCTCTGCATGTGATGCATCTGATCTACTACTACTGAGCCACATGGTTTCCCATAATCAGCAATGAAGTCTTTCCTAGAGTCTCTGTTGAATTTACTTTTGGACTTTGACTGGACCATTTTGTGACATGGAGATGCTTTTATTGTATTTCTTTTATTGTTATTCTGGTGAACTTTTGCTCCAGTCTTAAATTTAGGTTATACTATTTTTTTCCCCCTGGATTGCATATAATGTCCCATTAATTCTAATTTGCTTCTTTATGCCTGCTGTATAAAAGCATCCCTACAGCTTGATTCTGCCACCACAACGTCTCATTAGTAGGGCTGGGTGTTAAAGATGATATGAAGTGTTACTTTTTGCCTCCCATAGTGTTGCATGTGAGCTAAAAGATTACATTTTGGTCTTCTGTTATCAAAGCACCTTCTTCCTTGTGTTTGCCTGCCTCTTGCATGACCTATGGCAAACTGCAAACAGGGTGTCATGCAGTTTTCTTTCAACAATTGCTTTATTTTGCTGATGTTCCATCAAAGCCAGAGAGTGTGGAGTGCAGGATCTGTAAACCGATTTATATTGAGATTAAATTAATCTCAGGTGAAGTCCATTGGGGAATTATGCAACTTCTAAAGATTTAATTGGAACAGATTTTATTTCTGGGCACAGGAGTAAAATAGAAATTAAATAGATGTATGTTTTTGGATGCAAAAACATACATCTACATTGAAAAATATTCAATGGGAATAAATACTTTTTGGAAGACACTGTAGAAATGGAATCATTGAGATAATTTTGTTGCATTTTTCTGATGCTCTTCAGCCAACAGACCAGGATTAGCATACGAGCAGCTGCTTCCTGGAGACATCTCTTCTCATGTGATTGACGGCCTGGAAGAAGATAAAAAGTATACCGTCAATATCTATGCGGTTTACCCCGAGGGACCCAGTGAACCAGTGTCATTAGTTGGAAAAACATGTAGGTGTCTCACATTGAAATAAAATGTTTATTCAAACAGGAAAAAAAACCTTCAGTATTATCATGTTTTGGGGAAAGCATATTTATTACTTGATTGCCCTTCATAATAATCAGCTTTAAAAAAGAGAATATCTAGGAGAAAGTCGATTCATACATTTATTAGAAGAAAGTAAACACCATTATGTAGTACCTCAACTTTTCCACAGAAGGGGGGTATTGTTCTAAAAACAATCTGCCAGTAGGAATGTAGCCTGCATGAGATCTCAGTGTCTGTACACAAAAGTGGATTAAAAGATTTAGATTTTTTTTAATGACATTGTAGAATACTTAAGACTTATGAATAAAATATTGCATTAAACTTTGAAAATGGTTTTTGTATATCGTTGAAATGTTAACAGTAAAATTAGTAGCAGTCAAGCAGTTCCTGGTCCAGAATGCCACTACAGATACTGTCCAAGCAAGGTGGGAGTCAGTCAAGGGGGCAACAGGATACCGTCTGACATGGGCATCCCCAGGTACTGTACCCTCTCTGTATTTTTAGAGAACACTGGTATACTGTGTGCTGTGTCGCTCCTAATAATGTATTCTTCATTCTGGAACGCTCTTCTTCTTCTGTTGTCCTGCAGATGGTCACATAGAGAACATCAACCTTGGGGAGAACTTCAACTTCTACATGATCCAAGGCCTGCACTCAGGCTCTGAGTACATCGTCACAATCAACGCCATCTTTGGAGACACTGAGGGACCTGTCACCACCAGCAAAGTCAAAACATGTAAAATAGCTATGTTAGATGTAACTGAATTTAGGTTTACATGACTCTGCAAAATGTGTATGTAAATATCTCAGATGTATGTGGCTGACAAGTATATTCTATATATCTAGTCATTCTTGTATTTTATTTTGTTTCCTTCTTTCAGTGGAAAGCAGTGCAGTTCAAACTCTGAAGGCTTCTGCTGTAAGCACGAGTTCAGCTGTTGTGTCTTGGAACAGTGTCCCAGGGGCCACAGGATACAGGCTGGCATGGGGACCCACCCCAGGTACTACCTATGTTTTAAATTTAATGGTGTGTTCCCATGCTTTATCACACAACCCCTGAGTATTCTTTACTAGAATAACCACAAGGTTAAATACTTCCTTACATTGTTTCTATATTGATACAATGGCAACATTAAAAAAGCAATACATACACCTAAATGAACACTTAGATCAGTACTGCCATCCAGAAGGTTGTTGGGAAATATTTAATTTTTTTGGGGAAAAAAGGAAATTATTGCAGAGGAGTCTTGTATAATACCAAGTGGGAGGGAAAGAAGACACTTGGGGATATTGCACTTGAAGGAAAATCTAAAATATTTATTTTATTTTTAGAATTTGCTGGTCGAGATCGTCCAAGGCAATTGGCTTTGAACAGCAGCACCACAGAATACAAGCTGAAGAACGTGGCTCACGACACAGAATACGTCCTGACTCTATATGTGCTTTTTGGGTCCGCCGTCGGGCCTGGCATCTCTGCGACGTTTAGAACTTGTGAGTACTTCTGCTGCATTTCTCTGGTCCCCATGTTGCAAAACTGATCTAAAGACAAGCAGGCTTGGCGCGCTGCACGTCACAAGTTACAGCTATGGATGCTGTCAGTTTTCTCACAGTATGCAAAATGTGGCGGTGAAAGTGTTTGTAATAAATAGTTTTGGAACACTGCTTGACTGGCATGGCCACGATTGATTGATTGTAACTTTTGGCACAAGCCCTGTTCAGATTCTTGGATGACCAATCCATGCCAAATGGATGAGCAACTACTGCTGCTAAAAGGCTCCTTCATGCAGCACTGTGTGGAACCAGATTTGTTGGCACCACAATAACAAACCTCTGTGATCTCATCTTGGATGTTTTCTATGCTCAGAGCAGTCAGAATATTCATGCTCCATCACGTCTTTATTGGGAACGCACTGTGATCTTAAAGCACCACAGAGAACCCCCCTCAAGACCTTGTTGATCTCATTCAAATTCTGGCTGATTTTTAATAGTTTGGACTTTTTCCAGTGTGAAACAAGGAGGGCTTATGAATAAACATGGCAACATTGCCTATAAACTCTACATTATATTATACTAATTATTTCCTTACAAATATCTCCATGCATATTTTGGTAATAGTGCCCACACATGGCAATCCTAAAGCAAATCTGCTTTTTGTTCAGTTAGTTGATGAATAGAACAAACTTGATCTTTCACAAAAAAGAAAACAGATGAAACGGAAGATAAAGTCAGTGTGATCATTTTCATAATCCATGGATGTGTTTGGAGTATTTTGGTTTGGTATTTTTTTGTTTATTATGATGCTTCATTCACAATTCGTGTTCAGATTCTCAGTTCTTATGTCCTTTGCATGTTACATTAGATTCTCAAGTGGGTGGTTTTGTTTAGTTTGTTTATTGTTTTTGTGTGCTCCCTGAGTTGAGTCA
This sequence comes from Brachyrhaphis roseni, assembly GCA_903066815.1. Classification (NCBI taxonomy): domain Eukaryota; kingdom Metazoa; phylum Chordata; class Actinopteri; order Cyprinodontiformes; family Poeciliidae; genus Brachyrhaphis; species Brachyrhaphis roseni. The sequence goes on along the minus strand of CAEFZY010072396.1, from coordinate 57,683 downwards.
ATCTGTACTAGTCACAGGTCTTGGATGTTTTTCCCTCACAGCTGCAGTTCGTTCAGTTAATTGGACTCACCTGCTTCTCATGGCATTGATTACATTCTTTATACAGTTTCCCTCACTGTTGCATTCCCATGGTTCCTGGTTCTTTTGTTGTTGTTGGTTTTTTTGGGGGGCGGGGGTCCATCCACAAACCTTCTCTGTGATTATAGGTTCTTTATTACTGCTTTGCATCCAACAACCTATCATAAAAGTCTAAAAATTACATTTTGTTTTCATTAATAACATGAATTGCTATGATACTTGTCGAAACTGCTGGACTAATCTTGGTGAAATAAATAAAATATGATAAATTCAGAAATACCAGTAAATTAGTTTAAAAAATGTTTTTTTGTTCTCAATGTGTTAATGGTTACTCTTTTACTTTCTCAGCTCCTTTAGGTTATGTGTCCAACTTTAAGGTGACATCTTATACTAGTACCTCCATAGCTGTGGAGTGGAGTCCTATTGTTGGAGCCACAGAGTACAAACTTTCTTGGTACACAGGTGTGTCATTTATACCTTAAATTTGTATTTTGTGTGCTACTCTGCCTAGTTATTTAGGAACTGTTTTTATTTCCCTCATGTAATTATCTCTGGGTCAATGTTTACAGATGACAGCAAACCACAGTTCCAGTATCTAGACCGAAGTGTCCTGTCCCACCAGATCAAGGATCTTAGCCCACAGTCCACTTACACAATAACTATCCGTGCAGTGTACGGCAACTCGGAGGGACCAGATATTTCCTTGTCTCAACTAACATGTATGAAAGAAAAGCAGATTTTTGATTTATTCTGCAATGAACTTTCTTCTGACCTGTGAAGTTGTGCACTCAGCACTCAGAAGTTCTGTAATTTCCACTCTAAATCCTTATATTTTTATAAATATTTTCCTTGTCACACTAACTTTTATATCAATGAGCAAGAAAGTAGCTTCAAATCATTATTTTAATAAAGACAAAAAGCTATTTAAACCAATCTGGCCCCATGTGAAAAAGTATTTCCCTCCTGTGACTACAACAAATCTGTAAGATGGCAGGTTAAGTGCGATTTGATAAAATTAGTTCAAACTCAGATGTTAACACATCTGTTTTCAGCTGCAGTCTCAGAGTCGGAGCCAATCCAGCCAGTGAGGGAGCTAAAAGTTGTGGACATTGGGGTAAATTCTTTCACCTTGTCTTGGAAGAAAACACCAGGAGTTTCAGGATACAAAATCTACTGGATTCCCTTTCTTGGTGAGAACTTGCTTAAAGGAAAAGTCAATTTGTCTACTACTTAGTAGACTATGAATAATCACCTAACTTGCAAAGGTTATCATAGCATAAAATTAATATTCATTTTATAATTGAGTCATTTTGTGCATCTGTTTTGGTTACAAACAGAAAAAAACAGTTAAATGTTAACATTCTAGTCTCCTGTGCCTCATCGTGTTATAGTTTCAACCGTGTAAGTGTTCACAGCAGTGTTGTTCCACACTTCCATATCCTGCATGCTTGATTCTAATTATGTTTTGCTCTAGGGGGTAAGGAGAAATCCCAAGTGGTTCCTGCTGCTTCCACAACCTTCACCATGGACAACCTTCAGGAAAGCTCGGCTTATAAGATCCAGGTTTCCCCCATGGTTGGTGGAAGAGAGGGAAGTCCTGTCCTGGTCACTGCACGAACATGTGAGTTCTCAATTCCCATTACACTGAGCAGAGCAGAAATCTGTTCCCTGATGTGTTCACACATCTTTAAAATGCAATGCGCAGATTTTAAATTAGGAGGAAATTGTATCAGAAGGCAAAAACTTTGAAGAGGCATCTGTTTAACAGTCAGGCTTTAATTATTTTATTATTTAACTTGTGCATCTGTTTTTGTAATTTTGTGATCCAGTGGATCTTCCAAAAGTGGAGGGGTTTGCTGCCCTGAACACAACTGAGAGCAGCGCAGTTCTGAACTGGACTCGTGTAGCAGGAGTCTCTGGGTATCTTCTCTCTTGGAGGCATATTTCAGGTCAGTGTGTCGATGACAAATCTTTGTTTTTGGATCACTTAGTTTCTACACATTTCAGTAAAAGAAGTTAAATTACCTCTGCAAAGTAGAGATTTGAGAACTGAACCAATTGTGGTTTTAAAGTCATTATGTGCCTCAACAGTTTGCTGTGGGTGTGCTGCATTTTAACATATGGATAACATACTTGTGGTTAAATTTTCTTGATAAATTATTATAATTCCTTGTTAAAATGATCTCAATTAGAAATCTTTGATATTATTTGATTGGCAGAACACCATATAATGACACACTGCTATTAATTTCTTGATGAATAAATGTCACTAATTTGTACTTCCTGTTTTTAGTGTTGGAGACAAAAACAGAAACCCTGGGTCCTGCCTTCTCATCCTATAAGATCAGTGACCTGCAGTATGGTAGAACATACATTTTCTCCATCAGACCGTTATATGGCGAAGTGGAGGGGCCTATAAGCACCATATATCAGAGAATATGTAAGAATTTACACAAATAATTTCAACAAGCAATCTGTGAAGCTCTATTTTAGATTTCCATGTGAATTTTATGTGCAATTGAAATATAAACCTTAGTTTTGTTGTCTTCACTGCTATCATTATGTACAGTTTATTTAGAAACACACAAAAGCATTATTGTTGAGTCGATAGATTAAGGAATAAAATTGTAGCTTCAATACATTTATATAGAACATACAAAACATAATTTTGACTTAACACTGCAGAATTTCATATCTTAAAAAATAGAGACCATAATGTTTAATATTATAACATTATTTTGTTAGAAATAACAAGGTTCTTTGTGATTGTTTGAAACTCGAGATTGCAACAATCAGAATTTATTAGGCAAGATTGTGTACAGAATAAGGACTTCGGGTTCAAACACTCACAGCATAAACATATAAAGTGCAAATGTAAAAACTGTAAAGGAAATAAACTAAAGGATAGTGATGATTGAGTGACCGAGTGAGAAATGGGACAAATGTTCCTGAGACCTATGTCAGAGGCTGGTAGACGGCTACAAGAAGCATCTCACTGAAATCATTACAGCTAACAGCTGCCAGGGTGACTTACGTAAAAATGAGTATAGTATTTAAATGCAATCAAAAAGCTTGTTTTTATGAATAAACTATATGATGTAATTTGTAAGTATAATATTAAAAAATCTTAAACTGTTTTCAATTTTACCAAAGTATTTTGCAGGTAATTCTTTAGTTTGGCTTACCTTATAACTAAAAATTATGGTTTTATGAATTTCAGTAGGGCAGGATGAGCCTGTGAAACCGGTCCAATTTGTTCGTGCAACTGTGACCATCAACCCAATCATTACTCAACCAGCCACCAGGGATACTGAGCCCCCCACAGATGCACCACCAGCTAACTCCATAACTACTAAAAAGCCTCCAGTCCAGCCCAGTGTCACTAAGGCCAAGGAGGCCTTAGTGAAAGTATCCACAGGCTCCACAAAGTCAACAGCTTCACCACAGCCAAGTATTTCAGAAATGCTGCTTACGGTCTGTATAATATGAGAATATCAAACATCCATGTGTTAGGCATGTCTTCTCTGTTTCATCAGTATGTGGGAAGACCAAAGCAGACATAGTCTTCTTGGTGGATGAGTCGTCAAGCATCGGCGTTAACAACTTTGCCAAGATGAAAGACTTCATTTTCCGAGTGACCACTTACTTTCCCGTTATCGGCGCACACGGCACACAGGTCTGTCACTCAGTGAAATAGGTTTTGTTCTCTCTTTTGTTGGATTGATGAGGTACTGAAAATTAGCCCCAGAAGTGAACTGTCATCACTTTGGCTGCAAGTATTTTTTAACAAATTCAAAGCTGGTTTTAATGCTGCAGATGCTGTTTTATATTACTGATAACTGTAGTTCAAAACATACTTCTTGTTCAGGGTAGGATTAAATAACTATAACATTGTGTGAAGTTTTTTAATAATTGGACATAATCAGACAGAAAAATTGGTAAAGTAAAGGTGCTCAGCTACTTGGTTTTGTACTTAAGACGACTGAGAATATTAGCAGAAGGAAGAAAGCACAACCAAAATGCAGCAACTACTAAATATCTCTCGTGATTATCCATTCAGCACTCTTACATTAGATCAAAAAGCCAATATGCTGATTATGAGCACTTTTCTCCTTTGTCATCTTCTAGGTTGCCGTGGTTCATTACAGCGATGAGCCTCGTATTGAGTTCCATCTAAGTGACTTCAAAGACAGAAACTCTGTGCTCAGGGCTATCAGAGGGCTGCGCTACAGAGGTGGCAACACCAAAACAGGTTAGCTGAACCGACTCAGAGGTGAACCGTGCTTTTCTCTGTCTTCCACATCATCAAAAGTGACTTCTCTATTGATGTCCCAACCTCAAGAATGTATCATACTGATGTAGAGGGAAAAGAAAAAAGCAATCTCCTTTACTGCTATGATGTAGATGCTCTTAAAATTGTTTTTCTGACACAAGCCAGTGAAATTTACTTTAAAAAGCAAAGTAAAATGTCTTAAAAATAAACACTGTTTGTAGAAACTAAAGAAGATCAACATGTTGGAATTATCTGAATACTACATTAGGATATTTGTGTCTTCAGGAAAAGGCATCGGCTATGTTCTGCAGGAACTGTTCAAGGAGTCTTTGGGGATGAGACAAGATGTGGCCCATGTTGTGGTTCTGATCACAGATGGCAGGGCCCAGGATGATGTGACACCACCTTCCAGGATTGCACGTGCTTTAGGTGAGTTTTGGAAACCTCTGAATCCCTGAAAAACCTAATACAGGGTCTTATTAATGTGTTCTTGCCTATTTCACACATTTTGTCTGTTCTGAGAGCTTAGATATTGACAACCTTTTGTATCCAAAGAACCGTTCTAATACTTGTTTGGAGCTGAAAAAACCTGTGTGAACCTTTTGAAAAAATTTACCTTTCCAAGTTTTTTAATGCCCAACTTTTTAAAATTTAGTCTCTGTTTAAATTTAATTTGTATTTTTAGCTCTCAGAAAAAAAACTAAAAACAAAATTTTCTACTCTTGCTGACATTCTGTTGTGAAGTTTTTACTAATTAAAAAGGAATTATATATTTATATATAAATATATAAATAAAATAATATTTGATTTATATATTTTTGATAGATTAAAACTAGGTACTTCATAAGTGTGCTCTCTTTTGATCCTACGGCAATATCTCTTTTTAATGCAGTACAAGGAAGGGGGACTTGTACCTCATTTAGTGTTTGTAGCAACTGGCGGTCAATCATGAAGTACACTGCTGTACTCTTCCCATTATGTATTGATATGTATTGCTTTGTATTTCATGTCCTTTTGGTATGTTTTGTTGTTTTTTATTTTTTAATCTTTGATACTTTGTCTTTTAGTTTTCATACTTGCTGTAACGTCAATTGCCCATTTGGGATACGAATAAATCTGAATCTGTGAAATGGAATGATTTCAAAATTAGGTTTACATTTGTGTTAAAGCCCCTTATGTCAATGTAGACCAAATACAGGCCATCTTCTTCCACACATTTGCTGCACACAATACATGATGTCTGGTAAAATGTAAATATAACCGTTAATTGTTTATTTTATCTGTGGATTCCTTATTCCAACTTAGCCGTAAAGGTCCGATTTGTGGAATGAGCAGCTAATAGTTGATAGATAAAAGCTCTGATTTAAGCTGATGAAGGTGAAAGTCTATGACTTGGTAAGTTTGCAGTTGTGCGAAACTCTTTGTTTCTCTGGATGATTGAACGGTGCTCCTTAAACTGCTGAAAAATATTTCACAACAAATGAATGCACTGAATGAGTTCATCGTAGTATGAAATTATATTGGTTGAAGAAAATATGTTAGCATATTAATACACTTAAAATTATAGAAGTGAAAAAACTTAACTCTCTTGATATAGAGAAATTATATCTCAATTTCGTTTAAACACTTTGGTGAATGCTGAATTATTGCAGGTACATTGCTGTACACAACATTGAATATTTCAATCTATTTCTCTGTAGGGGTTAGCATATTAGCAGTTGGAGTTTCCAATGCAGACATCGAGGAGCTCAACAAAATTGCAGCTCCCAGCAGCTATAAAAATATCTTCTACTCACCAACCTTTGATGACTTCCCCTCCATAGAGAGAGAATTTATCCAAAGCATCTGCAGTGAGGAGCTTCTCTCTGAATTCAAACTACAGGATGAGGTAAGAAAAGGAAAGACTGCTTCAATAGTTTTCTTCTTACTTCTCATACTACAATGAGTGGAATGAGTTCATATTCCCTGCACACACAAAAGAAAAACAATGCCAATCGAAGCATTGCAGTTATCTTGTGGTTATGATGCGGTTTTATTGTATGTAGAAGTCTTTCAGAGCACACAGGAATGTGCAATTTCGATTCGTGTAGAGATGGGAGTTATTCATGTGGAAAAGGAGACATTCAGTCCATCTTCAAACTCACAAACAATAGCTCTGCAGGAGCAAATACGTCACCGTTCTTGACTTCATTTTGACGTCAGAGCAGTGGATAGTGGAGATGAATGCAGAGAGAGATCCAATGTCAAAGGCAAGCCTTCTATGCCATTAGGCTCCATTGGAGAGTTAACATTGTGTTCTTTTGTCATTTCATGCACAGTTTGCTCAGTTGGACACTCCGACTGAAGACCCAGAGGAGCTGAATAAGCCTTTAGGTCCCTGCGCCTCACAGTGTGTCAAGGTGTGTAGCCCTCAATAAATTGAACAAGTAGATCTTCTCCTATTGTGTTTTGGTTTGCTGCTCATAATCATCTTAATTGTATACTTCAACAGGGCCAGAAAGGGGAAAAGGTGTGTTAATTGTCTCACAGTAGCATTTTAGATTGTTTAAATTGGTGTTTTAGCAATATTTTTTCCTTCATTTTAGGGAAACGGTTTTGGTCTTGGTGGTTTGGTATGTTTACTCTGTATATTTGATCATTTTTTCTCATAGTTTAATTTATTCTGCATTTTTCAGACTTTTTTTATCATGATGTAACTTTATAACATATAATTTTGTAGCAATTTAGGCAAAGCCCTGGACAGTTTGATCCTTTCATATCATCCAAAGGAGAAAGCGGAGAGAAGGTAAGAACCAACATGCATTTTTATGTTATCATGCATTTTAATATCACATATTTTAATCACTGTGCCAGCAGAACAACGTAAATTCCACACTACTGATCCCAATATACATACAGTCTTCTGGTCCGGAGCACATCGACAGTGATGCACATATTTAAAAGTTGTGATGAGACAAAATCCCTTTCATATGAGATTGAGGACTAATTGTTTTCCTATGTGGGACACCTAGGAACACCTGTGCCACGCTCCACTGGAAGTAGGAATTCTGACCGGGAAAGTGTATCATGCTGACTTCTTCAGTGGTTGTCACAAATACTTTGGGCATTTGTATCTTGGCAACAGATGTGCTGAATTTGCTTGTACCACACATGCATGTCATCAAATTCTTGCCAAAAATCTGACCTTATCATGAAAATCAGGGTTCATGTCCAAGCAGAGCAAACAGAAAGTCCCCAGATGCATTTTAGCCCCATCTTTGTAAAACTAGTCAATTCTAAACACTGCCCTCTGGTGACCAAAATGTGCAACAACAGAAATCAATGTATTGAAACTTTTTAAGTGTACAAAGCCGCAATCTGTGAAACAACCTTCAAAATGAACGAAGCTACCAGCTTTTCTGCCTGTTTGATAGCAAACATGTGAAGTATTCACATCATATTAAGAAAATTATTTCAATGTGTTATTTCTTAATGCTGAGGAAGTTATGCATTTATGTAAAGATTCAAGCTCTCGATCTATAGGGACCTCCAGGAACGGATGGTATCCCTGGGTTGCCAGGGCGACCAGGACGAACGGGACCTCCAGGTTCTGCTGGTCAGCGGGTAACTAAATTCAGAAATAAATAAATTCCATTGTTACTAGTCAGATTCTAAAAAAAGTAATGTTTTTTTTTTTCTTTTTCAGGGCCTTCCAGGTGTCCCAGGAGAAATGGTGAGATCAAGAAAAGTTTTGAAATAACTTTGTGAACTTGAATTTGTTTGATAAAATATTATTTTTCTCTAAATGCAACAAAAATCTTATCTTGCACATGCTGCTTCTCTTTTCTTTAATGTACCAAGAGGGCCTACCAAAATGCTGTTGCGGATTTGGACAATATATAAAACATTAAATAATGGTACACAAGGCACACACACAAAACTAATGTTGCAAAGAACAATGGGAAGACGTTTCCATCTCTGAGTGCATAACGTTTCTAGAGACATACTGTAGAGCTGTGAATGTAGCAAAAGGTACTTCTGCAAAAGGGACTGAATATAAACATACCCACACTTTTCAGATTTTTGTTTGACACACAAATTGCACACTATTGGTCTGCTACTGAAAATCGGATGAAAATATCTAGAAGTTTGTGCTTGTAACATAACTGTGACAAATTTAAAGGGATATGAAAACCATAAATTATTGATCTTAGTGGAAAGTCTGGAGGCAATGGATTGAAAGAAATGATTAGGTTTTATAAAATGTGTGTTTTGACCTTTTTAAATGTCTAATCTGTCAAGGTAATTTTGTATGTTATCTCTTCATGCTGTCTCATTTCTGTCCCTCGGCAGGGTCCTCCAGGTGTCCCCGGTTCAAAGGGACAAAGGGGAGAGAGAGTAAGTCAGATGTTGGGCTAAATTCTCCAGACTGAGTTCACCATAATTTTTCCTATTTCCTGAATTAATATCTGCAGCGACTTGTCCAAAAATATGAATGTTGTGCAAAAATTCACCTTTTACTTTTGTTGCATCAAAGGGAGAGCCTGGCTATGTTATAGCTGGTACAGATTCGAATTTTGTGCCTGGAAGAAAAGGAGAACCTGGATCTTCAGTAAGTTGTAATTAAAGTGTTTGGCATTGCGTGATGCTCAGCAGTTCAAACCTAATTTCCTGGAGTTGCTCAGGGCCCGCAGGGACCACCTGGGGTACCGGGAGCGAATGGATCACCTGGCCTCCCTGGCCAACCAGGCCCGCCAGGATCACCAGGGATATCTGTGAAGGTAGATATTCACTATTTCTCTTTGTTTTATCCTTGCCCGCTGATGTGTTGCGTAACAAACTGAATAATTTGGGAGAAATGAAGATATTTTTGGTACATGGGTCCTGCTATGCCGCTTTTATTTTTGTGCTTTGTAGGGAGATCCTGGAGCTACGGGAGCCAAAGTAAGTATGAAGCCTCTCTTGTATTTCTTTGTGTTAAATGTTGGTTCTTTGGCTTTAATTTTACTTTAACACAATTCTTGCACTTAAGTCTATTTTTATAACCGCAGATTCACTTTCTTTGTTATATAATATGCTGGGTTTCTTCATTAATTTTTGAAAGGGTTTACGAGGGAAGCAAGGCTTGAAAGGAGACAAAGGAGAGCCGGGAAAAGATGTAAGTTCATAATCGTTACATTTATAAATAGTGGGAAAGACATTGTCCTGGAAAGTAGGGCTAATATTTAAACTTAATGGGAAAAAATATTGAAATACTCCTGTTTTTAAAAATGTTTTTCTTTCACTATTACATTATGCAAACTCCTGCAGGGTATTGCAGGTCTTCCTGGTCCCATTGGCATTGATGGCATACCAGGATTGCCAGGTCACAAAGGAGAGAAGGTAAAACATCCTTTATACCTGGAAGTGAAAACATCTTGGACTTATAGATTTAATTTGCTGCGGATGCATCTTCTGCAGGGTAAAGACGGACTCGGTATACAAGGAATCCAAGGTCCTCAAGGAGAGAAAGGAGAGAAGGTACATAAGTAGAGCATCAATGTTGCTGTGTTGAATTTAGCACGATTTCAAAAGTAATGAGAAAAGAAACAATGGAAATGCATATTGGTTGTTATTGTGCTATGATCAGAAACACAAAAGAATGAAGGCTGTTAATACTTAAAAATAGGTGGTTTGGTCAGATAAGATGGACAAACTTTTAGTCAAACACTTCATGTGGCCTGGTAGAAAACAAAAGAATGGTGCAAAGATCCCACTCTGTGTGCTCCAACCTTGAACAATGATGAATGGCTAGCTGCCTGTTCACTGTCCTAACAGGAAAGGTGTCTAATGGTGCCAAATGTACTTTGAACAATAACATTTTTTCTGAATGTTTTTTGGGGGTTTTTACAGGGAAATATTGGCTTAACAGGAGCAGAGGGACTAAAGGTACAAAACACTGATCTTCTGCATGAACAATGTCATATTTTTAAGGAGAAAAAACCCCAAAAAACATGTATATATTTTGCCCTTCTAGGGTGCCCATGGAGACCAGGGCATCCAAGGACTGGGTGGACCCCGGGTTTGTAGTTCATTTCTATGTTCAGCTGATTTCATGCAACAACCTTTGCTTGTCTTTACCCTGCAGAGAATACGAATTAATTGTGCTAGCTTGGAATGAGTTATAATCAGCGTTTTTTAACTGAGGCTAAGGCTCTGTGATGAAAAGATTCACTTGGTGTGACTCATTTTTACTCTCAGGGGAAAAAGGGATTGAAAGGAGAAAAAGGGGACAAGGTGAGTTTCTCTTTCAGTAATGTATTCTCCCCTCATTAGATTGAAAACTCTTTATGTTGTGCTAAATTGAATCATTTTTATTTTAGCTATGCATAAGACTGATAATGGTGGGTGTGCATGTAGATGTAAAATCCGTAAACTCTTTTTTTAATTATTCTTTTAGGGAGAGCAGGGAGAAAAAGGACCAGATGGACCACAAGGACCTCAAGTTAGTGAAGTTTATTGTTAGTAAAAATATAGATGTCACACAAGAACACCTACTGTTTTCATTGACTGACTTTAAAAAGTATAAACACATACAATAAAGTTTTTTATTGGGAAATAAAAACTAGAATTGCTTCTAATCTTGTACATCATCTTAGCGGAGATACTCAAATTTTGAAACGAACAAATAAGGAAGTCGCTTTCGAGATTTTCTAGATCCGATTTTAATTAACATGGTTTGAAAAATTATGAGTAAAACTTTTGATTCTCAATGGGTAAATTAAACAGTTAGTCATCTGTTGTCTTCGGGACCAACAACAGCTTTTAAAAGATACTACACCACTGAATTGTCATAGAGACAGCAAACCAAGTTTTAATAAAAAATCCAGCATATTGACAAGTTGATTCAACTGTTCCAGGGACTAATTGGGCCAATTGGATTGAAAGGAGATGAAGGACAAAGAGGAGCCCCTGGAGATCCTGCGAAGGGTGTAAGAAAACATAGTTATGCATTTAAATAACACAAATTAAAAGCATTTATCACTGAGTTTCCTTCCTTTTGTCAACCAACCTGGCAGATAATTGGCCCACCTGGAAAAAAAGGTGCCAGGGTGAGTCAGTTTCTATCATCATCTTTATTGATTCTACTTTTTTTTTAGAATAAACCCCAATTCACCATTAAGAAAATCTTGGTATTGCTGCTCTCAGCACTCCTCAATTAGTTTTTTCCACTGCTGAGTTTTTGGGATTTTAAAATCTGGATTATTTCATTATGTATGGCACATTTCTTCCTTCACCTGTTGAGGAGAAAACACCGTCGGTATTCTCAACAGCTTTCACCAGCACGCGAGGTTGCATTTGAGGGCGATGCCTCTACAGAGTGCAATGCATTGCACAGCCATCCACACCATTCACCTTGTGTTTTAATTTGGCAAAGCTCTGCCTGCGCATACCTTGACAAGTGCAGTTTGAATCAATTTTGCACAAAAATCCAAAATCTGTGTGCTTTTCACAGAACATTTGGAGATATTTGCAGCAAGATAATGGAACATGAAGTTGTGGCATCTTGTGACTACACTTTATTTGACTTTTTTTTTTTTTATTTAGCCATTTAGATGGCAAATCTCTTTCTCAAGGGAGTACATGTTTAACTACATGTCCACCATTTCCCTTCCTGTTGCTTCTCCTATTTCCAATCCTCCTCCTCCCTTCTTTATGACAAGCGATATGTTTTGCAGCTGTAGCCTGAGAAGCTTACAACTTAATTTGGTCTCTCAAAGCCTGGTCAATGTGCAATTTGGAGGTGTGTGTGTGTGACTTTCCCCTTTTGAGTCTATTGCACATCAGTCTCTACAAATCATTGGAGATTAGGCTGAAAGCGTTTTGAAAATGACAACCTTTATGCAGGGAACGAACTTTTCATTAAACTTGTATTTTTTTATTCATTTTTATTGGCCTAAAATATTCTAATCTATTATATTATATTGGGTTTTCATTCACTGTAAACCCAAATGGCATCAACTGCAACAACAGAATGGATACTTGAATGCTTGTGAATGGAGTTACTGATATAAATTAGCTTTACTTTAACCTAATTGGTTTATCATGACTGTATAATGAAAAGATGGGGACACATTTTTGTAGTCGACAAGTTTAGTTGGACATGTGAAGCCATTAAAACTATTCATTGATTGGAAGACCACAACCTCATGTGTTTTTAAGTTGGCCAAATTTATTTGTCTTAACTAGTTGAAGATCCGTCTCTCAGCTGTGGGGAAGTGATGCTTTTGATGTTTTGCTCCATGAAAACATTGCTAATTAATTGTTCAGGATATTCTTGCACACTCACTCAGCCCTCTGGGTTTGCTTATCAAACACAATTAAGATTTCTCTCATTAAGTTTTGCGGTCGGTTTCTGAATGCTTCGTTAAAGGGGACCTTTTTAATCTCAGTCCACAGGGTATCATTTGGAGTGGGAGGGGAAAAAAAATAACTTTGCCACACGTGTATGTGAACATTTTCCTCCTACAGGGAGATCTCGGCCCAATTGGTCAAACAGGCCCTCAGGGAATAAAAGGAGATCAAGGAGAGAAAGGAGAGAAGGTGAAAAGAAAAATAAATATTGTTTTTGTCTTCATATATTCAAGTAGAAGCAGAGGAAATATAAATGTAGTTGTTTTGTTCTGGTTCTTGCAGGGAAGTCCTGGTTTTGGGATTCCAGGTCTGCCAGGACAGAAGGGGATAAATGGTGAGAGGGTGAGTTGCTAACACAGTTTTCATCTTGTGAAGCAAAAAAAAACAAAATTTTAAACATTTTAAATGTTTTGCTATTTTTAGGGAAATGTTGGTCTATCAGGAAAACCAGGACCAAAGGTCAGTGAAATTTTGTTTGTCGATGTGAAATAAGTTTTTCTTTTTTTTCACATCAGTTAAAGTATTTGGTAAAGTTGTCTCTAATTTGAAATGTTTTTTACTTGCATGCTTTACTTTGTGTTTGGAAATTAAACATTTCACACATCAGACTTCTTGTGTATTAAATTAAATCTCCCTCTGTAAAAAATAAAATAAAAAATACAGAAAAACATTTGTTCTCCATGCATAAATCATATTTTCACATCTATTTTCAAGCACCATTTACGATGTGAAATGGCCACTATTTTAACAGAACCCATAATGACTCAATAATTACTGATGGAAACAAGGTTGGGTTAATCTCCAGGGTTCTCTCAATATTTTTCAGGTGGAGAGTTTTTTTTTTTGAAGAACCTCATTCCCCGTCACAGCAAGCAGCAGATTTTATCAAGGATGCTCTAACACTAACGGCTTGCAATTTAGCTGTTACCACCGGCAGACTGATAGTCACAACCTGATGCTTAGAGTGATGGGCTTCGACAAAGTTTTACCTTTTTTTTATTATTCCCTGAACAGGATTGAAGCTAAATTCTCTTGGTTACCAGTAAAATAAATGAGTACTTAAATTTATCTGTGTTTAATACGTGGTTTAGTTTAACCAGGTTTTAAAGTGGGGCCACTTTTAAACCCTTTTACTGAGGTTGAAAACAAGATTTATGTTTTTTTTGTTTGTTTGTTTGTTTGTTTGTTTGTTTTAGGGCAAAGATGGTGCAAAAGGAGAGAAGGGAAGTGTTGGCTTGCCTGGAAATTCTGGAGAACCAGGATTAAGAGGTAAAGATGTAAGTAAGTCCTGTGTGGCTGTTTTAAACAGCAATTAAAATGAGTTGTTGGTATAATGCTGTTCATTTCATTACATTGGATTTTTTGTAAAATAGTGGATTAAAATTCCAACCAAACACATCAGACTGCTAGCAAAACTCAGGTCAAAGTACAAAGCCATTTACACCCATTAAATGTATGTGTTGTAGTGTTTTAACCACAAGCTTCAATGGATTTAAAAATCATTTTTAAAGGGAGCTGAATACATTTTCTCGCCACTCTTTTCAGAACTTTCTCACAAAGTCACGTCTTTCTTCTTCCACTTAACAGTTATGCTCCACTTTGTTCTGATAAAATCCCAAAGGGTGAATACTTTTGCTGTGTTGTGTATTTCAAGATATTTAAGCGTTAAAACATGAGCGAATGTCCAACGACATCAACAAAAAGTTTTCACTGAAGTGAAGGTCAGAAAATGTCAACTTTAGCTTTTTCTTGATTTCACTTCCAGCCTGTACAAACAGCCATGTGTCGACACAGTAAATGCTTCAATATTCATTCTTACTTGTCCGTATAGGGAGCACCGGGAGCGAAGGGAGAGCCAGGAATGAAGGTACGATCAGTCTATGTGGTTTCATTTGAGCTTTTTAGTACATAGACTTTTCTGTAGTAAGTCATTATCAATTAGGACATACCTTGAAATATTGCTGTAAAATATCTATTTTTTGTGTACCTTGCAGGGTGACTCAGGGTTAACTGGAGAGGCTGGTGAAAGAGGAATAAGGGTATTTTTTTTGCCTTCTTAAAATTGAGATAAGTGGCAAAAAACACAGATTGTATGTGTTTGATTGTATTTAATAAATCATGTTTGATTAAATACAGTCAAAAATTATGATAGTTACAGAACTGATTTTTATCCAATCTGTTATTCAGTTGAATAATTAATGTGTTCAGATCAAACATTCAGCTTGCATAGATTTGGTAAAGATGTCAAACTGAAAAAAATGCACAAATACCAACCTCAGTTTTTCCTTTACGTTACAACTTTATGTATACTATATCAATGTTTGCTCTGGTTTAAGACTATATCCTAACCGAAAGCTTAATTCTGTTGATTTGTTGTTAATCAGGGTCCATTGGGGTTACCAGGGCGACCAGGTGACGCTGGAGAAAAAGGTGAACCAGGTCTTTCTGTAAGTTGCATTACATGATGGTCACTCCATTTTACTGCGCTCCCAGATTTTTAGTAACAATGTCAGACATTTATTCGCCCACCCTTTATTTATTCTATTAAAGGGTACTGATGGAAAGAAAGGCGATAAAGGAGAGATGGTATGTTTGCGTGTGCACTCCCTCCCCCTCTCAGTGATGTTGCTGCTTATTGTTTCTCCTTCTGGCTGCTTTCTGATCATTCTTCTGTGTCAGTCACCCTTTAAATGCTGCACAACCTTTTATCCTCTTGTGAAGACATGATTCCTGATTTGATACGATGCTAATTATCTTGGCTTTTTGTGTGTGTCACCCTTGGAAGCACAGTCTAATTTTCCCTTGTGCTGCAAACATTTGGTGTTTTGTGTGACGTCTTAGATCCTAACTGTTGCTTTGTTCCTGTTCTTTTAACGCAACTTGGATTGAAACAAAGGGGAAACCTGGACCCCCGGGAACACAAGTAAGCAAATCTAAATCACTTTTTTTTAATACTTTTTGTTCCTTAAAACATATCAACGTTTTGACAATATTTGCTTTTAATTGTTTTTCTTGGGAATAAATGAGATTTGTTGTCCTGATAATCACCAGATTGTTGCAGGAAACAGCATACTGACCAGAGTTATTAAGGTAACTAGTACAGAAAGCATGCAGCATCCTCAGTCAGAATTGAACTTTTTTTCCATTAGATGATAACCCTTAGTTTTTCTCTGCTGTGTTTTTATCGTTTTCAACAGGGTGACCCTGGAGAACCGGGCCAGCCTGGCCTGAGAGGAGAAACTGGTCTACCTGGGCCAAGAGTAAGGATTCCTTCCCTAACGTGTCAAGTTAAATAGATATATTAAACTAAGTTGCTTATTTTTACAGATATCATTAAGAGACGTAAAGTGAAACTCAAAATAGTTTCAATTTATGATGACGGTATATCAGGATGTAAAATTGGTGATTATTCTCTAGAGTAATTAAATTTGAATTCAATTAAAAAGTTACTTAATTTATTTTCCCTTTGAGATTAATAATAAAAATGGCTTCTTTTGAACACATGCTGTTTGGTTACAGAAAACATGTTTTTAGGTTAATAATAAATATTGTATAACTTGAAAAGAAATGTCATATAATCATTATTTAAACTGTAACATAAGATAACAACAAATTCCAATTGGCTGAAAGATCACATCAAATCATGAGAAATAGGTGGGGGCAGGGTTGTGCTTGAACTGGGACAATACATTGAATCTAATCAGTATATCACTCATCCCCATTTGCATATTGTATTTCTGTTTTGTGTAAACAGTCTTGCAATAAATTCACAGTTTTTAAGGGATTTTAAAACATATCAATTAATGAAAATTGCTTGAAATTATTTGCAAACAATGGACAACAACAGTGCTAACAGAGGCAGTTACAAGAATATTTACTTGCAAAAATTTTATTTGATTTTAATCAGTGAGTTTTCTTAAACATTCAAATTTTTTCCAGGGACCAGAAGGAAAACCTGGATTACCGGGAAATTTGCAGGTGCCTCAAAATAAAATCCCATGTTAACATTCTTCTGTTTGTGGGACTTAATCTTGGGTTAAAAATGTGTTCAAATATTAAACATTTTGTCTTGCAGGACTCTGGAAGAGATGGACTTGATGGCCTTCCAGGAAAACCAGGAATAAAGGTTGAATTGTTGAAAAGTACAATCAAGAGTTCTCTGTAAAGTCTCATCATTTCACTCACCAAAATAAAGGATGTTTTGTCTTCTGTGTAGGGAGATAAAGGGCATAAAGGCGAACCTGGTCCAGTAAGTACATACAAAATATTGGCACAAAATTGTTTCTAGATGCACAGAAAGATGTTTAGCAACTAACATGTGACCAATCCACACATAGTGGAAAGATGTCTGCTTTATAAAATGTTTTTGTGAGCTCTCTGCATGTATGCATCTATAGACTCCAACACTTCAGGAGGTGGTAGCGCTGCAGGCTGAAGAGGTTTCACTCGGCACAATCAAGTCAGCTGCAACAACACTAACCCTACTATACGCTATATGAACTACAATCTTAATCTATTTTTAATGGGCAGCTTTTTTTATGTGATTTACATAATTTAATATCTAAATTGTGTAATTAGCCATCAATTTTCTGTTACTTATTCAGGTCCAGATTGTGATAATGAGATTAATTTTATCATTAGAAACTATTCTTATAAGATGCTGCAAAGGAGAGGAAAGATGTGGTCTAATGATACATAATTGTTGTTCATAATATTCCCATTAAATTTCTATAATACAGTAATATTCTGATGTGTATGACCATAAAATGAGAATTAAACTGCATTATGTTCGGTGTTGCATTGTCTTTAAATTGTAGTAAATTAAACTTGGTGAACCCTGCAGAAGTTGTGTT
Organism: Brachyrhaphis roseni; assembly: GCA_903066815.1. Taxonomy (NCBI): domain Eukaryota; kingdom Metazoa; phylum Chordata; class Actinopteri; order Cyprinodontiformes; family Poeciliidae; genus Brachyrhaphis; species Brachyrhaphis roseni. Next base: position 40,106 of record CAEFZY010072396.1, on the reverse strand, counting down.
TAAGAAACCCTGAAGTTGTATGTACAGTTCAAACCAGCTACTTGGAGACTCTGTATAAGAAGACTGTTATTTTTCTTGCTGACATTAAGTAAGAGTAAACTTTTCAGTTAGGATTACATAAATTAATTTCATTTTTGGTGAAAGACAGAACGATAAAGATTTTTTTGTTGTACTTTCTATAAATTGAGAAGTTTACATTCAATGAACATGACAGAACTGAACCAAAACTTAAGCCAAAAACAAAAATACAAAGACCCATTGATCATGACAGATGGGTCTATCAAATGGATAAATACCATTATCGCAACAAAATGAAAAGTTTTGGGAAAGCTGTCACAAAGTCTTGACTCCGGAGCTGAGAAAATTTTGGTGCAGAACAGAAAAGGGTGTTCTTGAGCAAGGGGGCCTGCAGATCTGAATCTGTTACCTTTGACCCCAAGTACTAAAGCAATAATGCCAGGAGATGCATATATACTCCTGATGCGTGTGTGTGTGTGTGTGTGTGTGTCAATGAACAGAGAGGAGAGCAAGGGATTGCTGGAATGCCTGGATTACCAGGAACTTCAGTGAGTATCACTTTAAATACCTCCAGATGAAGCTATATGGTCAAATTAGGTTCACTTACCGATTGCTTGTTTCTTCAGTTAACAGCTAGTGTAATCTCAGGGCTTGACGGCCTTTTCTTAACAAAAAGGGTTTAATTCAATCCAAATTTAGAATTCTATTTGAACTTTTTTGGTTTTGTTTCAGGGGAGACCAGGCATTGATGGGAAGAGAGGCCTGCCTGGAAAGGATGTGAGAAATGCAAGCTACATTTATGACAGTCTTACTCCATATTTTATGTATCTTTTCCCATGAACTTCAAAAAGTTAAAATTGTTTTTACTCACAGGGAGAAAATGGGTTCAAAGGAGAGGATGGAAAAAAGGTATTCATGAAGTATTTCAAAGTAACAATTTTGGTGCTATGTTTTATTGTTTTGGAAAAGTATTAATTTTCCTCTAAATTTAAGGGCGACAAAGGGGATCCTGGTGTTAATGTGAGTCGTTTTGAAGGTGATGAAAACACTGTTCCGTCACCTTTTAACTGATGTTCCAACTAATTCTTTGTTTTTCTTTTTTAAAGGGAAAAGATGGAAGTAAAGGGGAGCCAGGGCCTCCAGGTTCGCCTGGTAGGCAGGTGCTAGTCACAACTGAGGTAGAAATAAAGCCATGCTTTTATTGTGGTATCTTAACCCGGAAGCAGATGTCTGATTTGTGTGGCCTTGTAAATGTTTAACAGTGAGGGATTCAGTTAGAACCGTGCTCCATCATGTTTCATTTAATTCTTTGTTTTACCTTGCTGTTACGTAACTGTGGGTATGTTGATGCAGTGTGAGGTAAAATAGATTTTCTTGTTCAAATATTTAATATATTTTTTTAAACTATAAGTAGAACAACCTTCAACAATTTTTGAGCATGCAAACCCATCCAAAAACAAACAGCGATTATGTTTTTACATAGACAATCGCTGCACCTTGATTTACATTTTTATTGTTTTATTCTTTGTGTAGCAATTTCTTTCAAAGTTTATCATTTCATTTGCACTATTAGGTGTTATGCATTGTAAATCTTCTCATTTCTAAGTATGGAAGGATTAAAAACAATGTTAAAAATCAGGAACTTTCTATGTCTGTAAGGAAAAATATACTAAAACATACTTTTTCTGCAACATTTAAAGAAGTTATTGTTGTATGTGCCACAAATGGAGCAATTTATATGCAGTTAACTTTGAAAAACAAATTAGCAGAATCAATGTTGCTGCCAGTTTTTGACACACACTGGCTCCCATAATACCAATAATACTCCCCCAGTTTTCATATATAGGACATGTAGGAAAATCCACTTATGACTATTTACTCATTTAAGTGGCGCTATCCTTGTTCAGGGCGCCACAATTGATGATATTCGGCAGGCATTTCCAATCCCAATGGGTCCACCAGGAGCTACGGTGAGTTTACTATTTCTATATACACAACATGTTTCTGAATACAGCATGGGGAGCTCATAAATAATTGCACATCATTTCTGCTGTCGCTTCGCATAATTCATGCATTGCCTGGATAGAATCTAAATCGTCGGTGAGCGATGGCTGCATTGTACTTAACTTTAAGTTGAAACTGGCTGTAGAAAGAATAAAAACAGCATTGCAAGCTTGATGTCATGCATATTAAATGACATAATATGCATGAGGAGCAAGACATTTTTGCTCAAAATGTCTTGCTCCTCTGTTTCTGTGTGTAGGGTGCACCAGGAATGAAGGTAAGATTGTATCACTGTTCATTGAGGATGGTTTAGGCAGAAATATGAGCTTGATGCTTTATTTGTCATATTTTTCAGGGTGAAAAAGGAGAGCGAGGCCTGAAAGGGGAAAAGGTAGTTACTGATGATTTATATGTGAAAAACATGGAAATGGAAACTGCCATATTGTGCTCTTTATAAACATCCATATCTGTACAGGGGGATGCTGGCGCTCCTGGAAAGTTTCTGGAAATGAAGGTTGAACACATGACATTGTGATTCCTCCTCTGATACATTCTCTGGGTTTATGCAATTGAGTCACTGAAAATATTTTGCCCCCATTTTAGGACATTGAAGAAATGTTTGAAAACTATGGAATAAGGGTAAGCTTTGACTTTATAAGTCTATGAAATTTTTAACGGTGTGATGGCACATCATCCATTGTAAACAAAGCACTCTTTTGTTTTTTTCCACAGCTGCCTTTGTTGAAGGCTTTGATTGACAGGCTGCTGCAGGATGGTATAGAGGAACTGCTCCAAGTGCTCACTACATCCAAGAAAACAGAAAAAACTGATACTCACACCTCCAATGTCATCACTGAGTACACTGTACGTAATGTCAATCTGGATTTTTCCTGCTCATTCCCCAAGAGGCTTCTATACAGCCTGGACAGGAAGAATAGAAATGTAATATAAACAACTCAACATTATGTCCAAAATATGTTGAGGCAGTAAAGAAAATTAAATGCAAAAGGACACAAGAAAGATTCAAATAATATTCAGTCTCTCTATTCTTTTCTGTTACTCTTAAATTCAACTTTTTTAGTCTTTCGGTGTTTTATATTTCATGCGTAAGAATTTTGTTTTGCTAATGAAATCAGTCATTACGTAACATTGTGAAGAAATAGACTGTTTTGTTTTTTGTTTTTTAGAGTTCTTTGAAATTTGACCTCACCAGCAAGCCACTGATAGCATTAGATGATGAGGACAAACATTTAGAGGGCCAGCCGCGTGATCCTCTGTCCGCTGTAAGTATTCAACTTGGTAATGATGAACAAATACTAAGTTGTTTTCCTCATAAAATAAGAAAAACTACAAGTTTCTGTGTTAGGCTTACGTTCACCGACCATAGGCATGAGTGTGATATTACTTCTGGATTTAAACCCTTCTTTTTCCAGGGTGGAAAGATGAAAACATAATTTCAGAGATTCTTCAAAACAAGAACCAGATCCACCATTTAGAACAATAGGAGTTCTCTATATCCTACACACTCAACAATAGATGCAGGTCTAAATATATAGAGGTTTCATTAAATGAACCATGGTATGTTCCACATTGACAACATGCTTTTTGTTGCCATTAACATGCAGCAGTACTGAAGTGTGATGAGGCCCTTTTATCTCCCTAATTACATACATACTGACCGTCTTTCATTTTGTTTTCTCTGAAGGATCCTTTGATTGAAACCGCAGAGGGACCAACGCTATGGACCATGACTACAGTGGATGGAGAGAAGAAACTCACCAAATTAAAAGGATCCAAAGGGACAGCGGAAGAAGACTGGGATGGAGACAAAGTGTCTTCACTCAAAATGAATCTGACTCTGGTCAATTCTACCTTGAACTATACCAATATTGAGGAGGTAGGAACTCCTAATATTCTCAACATTGTTTGGAACCTCATAATTTAATGCTGCTTTGGGGTGTGACTGGTTGTTATTCTGTTTTCTGTCATTTTTGTTCTTTATGGTTAAATATTATTCACTTCAATAGTTTCATTAATCAGTTATCTATAAATCACTCTATAATTAGAATTCTAAAATCTACCTTAAATATTGAATTAAAGTAATATCAAAATGCAATTTGATAATTAAAAAAAATTATCCCTAATTTCTGTAAATGTGTCTTTAGACAGTCTCAGGGTTGCCTGAAACTGTACTGGAGACTGTTCTCCTCACACAGGATGACCCACTGAAGAAGAACTCGGCACCAAAGAAGAAGAACAGGGAACATGGGAAAGTAAAGCTGCCGCAGCTTTCTCATTAATACACTTTAAATATACATAAAATACATAACACTACTCAGTTTAATTTAATGCACATATTTAATGGCGCACACTTGCCTTTCATGTTTTAACTTATTCTACACAAAACATAATGACGTGAATTCAATAAAAATATTCAAATCAACTTTTGAAGACATATAAAGACTTAAATCTCTGTACAGAATCTTGACATCTCATTGCAAGTTAACAATGGTGGTGTTGCAGACGTGAGCAGGAGTTGGTGCACTAATGAGATATGTGCAGTGAAAAAAGTTTAACCTGAAAGATATTCTTTACCACAAAAATATAACTGAAGAAAAACATATTTGGCAGTCAATATAATGCAGTCCCTATACATATATATTTTCTTTTTGCCGCTAAAATGCTTTAGCAACATCAGTACTTCACTTTGCAATAACTCTAATTTAACAGTAATGAGTGATTTAACTTCAATCAGCCACAAACATATTTATAGGTGGATTTTTGTCTCAATAACTTTGCATCAACTGAATTATTTTTTTGTCAAAATTCCTCTGGAGAAGAAAATCAATGAGCTAAAACATGAAACCAGTGGTGTGATTCAATTAAATAAATGTTGGATTACGTCTTGAATATTTTTGTATTCACCTTGTTAATTATTAACTTCTTACTTGCTGTTAATATCACTCTTAACTTATCAACCATAATTTTACCAACATCAGAAACATGAGAAACTTTTATCTTTTTTTTTTTTTCCTCTCTGACTGACTTCTTAACCAGGGCAAAGGAAATAAAGGACGACATAAGAGGCAGAGACAAGGCCTGGTAAATGTCCTTAAAGGGCGTCGAACTAAACATGGAAACTGAACTTACCTTTTCATTTAAACTGACCAAAAGCAAAGAAAGTAGGGGTGTAACTGATGATGCAAACAATATTATCAGCCAAGTTGAAGCCAGCAATGGCAGTTTTTGATGCGGGTACTTGAGAATCAGTTGACAGAACATGTGGTGAACAAGTTTTCTGTAGTTTTAATGTATGTTCAGAGGTTGTAGTTGTCTTTTATTTGCTGTTGAGAATATGGAGACATGGTCACGTGCATTCTGCCTGACTGCAAAGCATTTTACCACCCTTAAAATCTCAGATAATGGTTTACTTTCTTTGTGTCCAGCAAAAGGAGAAGCTTGTCCATGACATTCATCTAACAACCCTCGGTGGATGTGACATAAAATTTAATGAAAGGAAATGCATTGGTCTATTTTCAGTCAGCAACTTGAAAACCATGCATCTAATCTATAAATGCAAAACATGAGATGAAATCTTGAAAATTAGTGTTGTCTGATTTTGAAGTGAGAGGTTAATTTTGTCTGAAAGGTATTACTTTAAAAAAACATTAAAACTATTAATGTACACTTCAGCTGCGCAGGGAAGTATGGGCTTCCCTTCCTTCTGTTGGTGGCAAATAACCATTTCTAAACTTTTTTAAGAGGCTGTACTTTGATTTAAAAAAAAAAAAAGTTATGTTCCCAAAAATATTGTTAGTGTCATCTTGTTGTCTCCCCATAAACGCGGTGTGCTTCATTGTTCCGTCTCATGAGCCGAATGAATCGTTACACCCCTAATGTCAACTAACACTTTTCGAACTACTAAACTTCAAAACAAACTCCCTCGCAATTCTAACATGACATAACAAAATCTGACAAGAAATAACAGCTCTTTTAACTGCATTTTAATAAATAAGAACTAAATAACTAATTCTAGTTATAACACCCTCAATTAACTGTAGATTTTATGGATGACGCCTATATGATATGGTGCATGTATCTGTTTTAATATCTATGTGCTTCCAATTAAAATGTTGACTTGATCGGTGGGTTGCGTTGCAATTTCTTGGCTTTGTTCTCAATCACACAACTGATGTAAATGTTGCTAATTGCAATTTTTCTCTTAAGATGAATATTGAGTTCAAGCAAAAGGAAGAGGAAAATGAGGACTTCTATGACGATGAAGAATATACTTATGAATACGAGGTAGGCAGTGGTTGAACCAAATTAGTAATTCAGTCTCTGTTGGGAGCTTTCTCTTAAATGTGATGTTGATGACGTGGATTATTTTACAGATTCAAGCTGAGAGGATAAAAAGAGGCTATTTTTTCCCCTCCAGTGTCTCTGGGGACTCAAAAATATCTGTGCCCACACAAATACTGGAAAGCGTTGATTAATGACACACCCACTACCTGAATTTAATCATTAGGGTTGAATTAGTTTCAGTGCAGCGCGCTGCATCTGCTGTGTATATTTTGCACCAAGGGTGTGCATGTTTAAAAGTTATGATGAAAGAATTTTGTTTCTTTCTTTGAAACAGGAAGAACTTTTTCCAGACGAACCTACAGTCTCTCTGGAGAGGACAAAGGAGAGAGAGGTAAATTTGCTTCAAACAGAATGCTCTCATCTGTGTCACCTGGACTGGGTATAAATGTTATGATTCATTTTTAATGTAAAATATGCTCAATGTTTTCTTTGCATGCGGCTTGAAGTCTAAATAGATGAATTCCCAAGTCCTGTGGATGAAACGAAGCATGATTGAAACAATAGACAAAAACCATTGTAACGATATAACTTGTATATAATTATGTACTTATAATCATCTTTGCAGGAGGAACAGCTATTTACACAAAGTCCAGACCCGTTTGAAACCTCCAGTCGTCCTCTAGCCACCGTCACAGAAACCAATGCACAGGTAACTACTCATTATGGATAGCATACTGTGTTGTTTTAGCTTGGTCAGCATGCACAAGGACACATCCGTAAAATGAAAGTTATCTTTTTGTTCCAATGAAAATTCCCATATAGTAATATATTATTTTGTTTTTCCCTCTGATGTAATTGAGGAATGTCCCCTGAGTGTTATTCAGAGAAAGTTAGTTTGCTCTCTGGAAAGTTTTTCAAGTCTTGGAAGAGGGTCAGTCAAAAAAAAAAAGTGTGTTGGATTTTAAATTACCTTCTTCTACTATTGTGGATGAATGGTTGCATGTCTCTGTATCCTAGAGTGTAGAATGACTTGACTTAGAATTCGGCCCTAAATACATGTCTTGACTTGTACTTGTGTTCTAGGACTTGAGTCTTTTAATCTCTCCATCTCATGTAATCAGAAATGAAAGCAAGTTGCCATTCACTTAGACTATTGCGTCATTGCAAGGTTTACTTCCAGTTGACAATATAAACGAAATCACTTCCTGTTCTCTTTGACCTTCTCTCTCATTTACTCAGTACACTCTTTGCCTTTCTCAGCATGCTACACACCAAAACTTTACAAATGTCACAGCTATATTTTATGACACAATCATTGAAAACTCTGCAGCCACCAGTTGCAGGTTGATGCTCTGTTGCATCTTATTTCTTCATACCTCAGAGGGATTGAAATTAAAGCGTGTTTGTAATGCTCCTTTTTGATTTTGTTCCTCTCAGATTATCACAACAACCACATCACCTTCTTCATCTCTGGATAGTGTAGAAAAGGTAATGAAGGAAGCTCACTGTTTCATTGTTTATTCTTGTCCTCCACAAAGCAGGGAGCGGTTAAAAGGGATTTCTATTTAAGCCTGTGTTTCTCAGAAGCATTACATAAAACCTACGGTTGAGAAGGAAAATGGGCAAATTAGGATCGATTAGATTCTGATGTGACTTACTTTTGCTTAAATTGCAAAATAGGCTTTTGGGCTTGAATGGTGTGGGCCTTTTTAGTTGTAATTGCAACATTTTTACTCCGTATGGTGCTTCACTTTTGTGCTGTTGCATTCACATCCAAATTTTAAGTTTGTTCTGCTTGTTCAACCAGGATGAGGTGACACTGCCCACTCCTCCGGTAGGAACAGGAGAATCAGATAAGGTACAGTTTCTATTTTAAATCTTATCAACTTATATTTCACCTGGATGTTTCTTCAATCTTTGAATGCCTCGGAATGCAAAACTTTCCTTCATAAAATGATTTGCAAAACTATTTGTGCTGCTTGAACATTTGACATTTTTATAAACCAATGTCATTTATTTAGATTTTATGTAATGGATAACCAAAAGTAGTGGGTAACTGTGAAGTGAAAGTTGCCGAATTTTTTATTTTTTGAAAACTGAAGTGCAACAAAATACATCTAACAGTTACCTAATTAGTATATAGAGTTTATTGGTGTGTAATCTAGCATCATGAAGACCAAGGAACACATCAGTATTCATAAGGAATTTTTTTAGATTCTTTTTCTTACACTTCATTATTACGTGCTACTTTGTGTCATTGCGTCCACATAGAACTGAATAAATATACATTGGTGGTTTGTCTTTTCTAACATGTCAAAATATGAAAAACTTGATTTTGCTAGATACTAACACCAAAGAGACATGTGGGATTGCTGGCATCGTGCTTTGTTCTAAACATTTCACCAGTTTAAACAGTGCACATATCCATGTATTCATATCTTATCATATTTAGTTAAAAATCCTGAGTTACTTTTAATACCTCTCTCTCTCTCATTTCTTTAAACAGGAAATCTCTTAATTCCCCAGAGACTACACACTATAAAACTAGTCACTGGTGAAGATTCCTGAACCTGAGCAACATTTCACAAGCGTGGACTCCTTTCCATACAGAGACAATGATCCAAATCTATGGTCTTAAAAAAGGTCTATTTTTGAAAAAGAACATTTTAGTGGAGAAAACTTCATGTCTATTCAGTTAATCCAGCATAGCCTCCCTTTCTTGGCCTTTTTAGACTCCAAATTTATTTATTCCAATGGCTTTTAGTAATTTAGTTTTCTCTTTACCATGCGCTGACAGTTTCATCAAATATTTTTTATTTCAGAATTTTTTTAAATTATATTTATTGAAACAGAAAAAAAAAGTTGCTTCTCAGATTTTCGTAAGTGTTTGAATAAAAATGACATTAAGTGTGTTTTGAGCCATTATGTAGATAGATTCAGCACTGTTTCCACTGGTGAAAGTTGTCATTACTTTGTGTGTCTTTAACATCCATGTGCATGTATTTTTAAGTAAAAATGTTTAATACTATGAGCCAGTCTGTGTCTTTTTTACTTTATTGATTATTATAGAAATCCACCACACACATAAAAACAAAATAAGCCATGTGAAAAAAGTAGGGCTCCCTATAACAGGTGTTTTTTCTAATATGGTAGAGTATTTACAAATATCTATTTAACCATACATTATCAAGAAAACTGTCTAGAATTGGGGGAGATTAAGAACAAACGGCAACAAGTCCAAATGCTTCATCTACAAAACACAAAAATCAACTAGAATTTTTTTGTAGGTATCTGTTCATTTTCATTTCCATGTAGACCAGGTTTTATTGAGCCACATTAAAGTTTTCCAGACAGATGCCAGTGCTCCTGGGATCATGTTCTTTGGATAGACAAGCCTAGAATTTAATCATTTGGACAACAGAAGTATGGAGACTGCCTACAACTTTCTAGAAAAAGAACATCATAAAAACTGTGAAGCATGGAGATGGGTAAGAAAGAATAAACTTGCCATGCTTTACGACCTCAATGAATTCAAACATGCATTGTCCTTGAGAAAAAAAATACGGGGCCAGCTGCACAAAAGGGGAAAAAAATTAAGATGCAGCAGAACTGGATCCTGAACGTCGTTAACCTAAAATCATAACAGTAAATCTACCAAGGCCTGACTGACTAATTGGGAAAAGTATATTTATGGGCCAAGTCGAAGCTGAATGTTTTGATCCCATTGAGATGCTGTGGGGTGACTGGAAACATGCAGGAAACTCAAACTTCTCAGCTGAAACGTGAAACGAACTTCGTTTTTTTTATTTGCAAAATTTTCTTTTCCAAAAATATCAAAAATGAATTGTGAACATTTCTGGATAATAAACTGAATATTAAATGAAGTGCTCTGATTTATTTTTCCACATGACTGTACATGATCACTACAATATGAAGTTAGCTTATTAAAGGTTTTGGTCACATTACAGGAGCCTCAACCTCAAACCAGAGTGAAAAGAGACACCTTTTGGCATGACTCAATGGTAAGTTTCAGCTGGTTTTGTACAAAAAGATAAAAGATAAATGAAAGTTATAAATACTTGAACAACAGCAATGGCTTTGCATTGCAGGTATTTATTCCAGGTGCTCCAGGTGGAAGAATTCGGATGAAGGAAATGCGAAAAGTAATTTTCACATCTTGTTCTTCCTTTAAAAATTCATAGTTTCAAACATGAAAATGCAATTTCCTTGTCACTGTGGAAAGAGAATAAGATTTCCCACCTATTTTACTTCCAGAATCCGTCCTCTGGAGCGCAAGGTTACAGCAACTGGAGGGTAAGTGTGTGATCAGCAAGGCACCAAACAAACACTTGACAGGTTTCTGAATTACTTTTATTTATAAATCCATTGCTTTCTGCTTTTCTAGAGACAAAAGCTCAACAATCTCAATGCTCAGGCACATGCAAGTAGGGAGAGGCAAGGAATGGGAGAGAAAGAGATATACAGTGATGCAAATGGAGAGATAATGTTTGGACCAGATGATCTGACTGAGGGAGTAACTGTAGCAGAACCAGATGCCGACCCTGATCCGGTCTACGAGGTGGAGGAGGAGAGGAGTGGCGACTACGACTGGGAGACGGAGGAAGATGTGGATCGCGAGAGAGAAACCGAAGAGGAGCTGGAGAGGCAGCGCGAGAAGGAGAGGCTGGAAATGGAGAGGGAAAGAGAGGAGCTGGAGAAGGAGAGGGAGGCCGAGCATGAGACGGAGAGAGAAAAGATGGAAGGGGAGAAAGATGTGGAGCAGGAAGTAGAGAGAGACTTTGAGAGGGAGAGGGAGGAGTGGGAAAGGCGGAGGGTGGAGATGGAGAGGGAAAGAGGGGGAGGTTACAGTGAAGAAACTGGACAGCCATACCCGTATCCTCCACAGTACTTTTTTCTGAAGGTAAGAACCCAAAGGTGACTCACCTAAGTATACTAATATAATCACTCTGTGAATAATAGGAAAAGTTTGTGTAAAAGTAGTCATTTGTGGAAACTCATCCCATTAAACATTATTATCTCAAAATGTGACAAACTTCATGGGCCACATACAACGCAACACATTTACATTGGCAAAAAGGACTGGACTCTTCTTTTTATTTTTAATCAAGATCCAACAGATGGTGTTCAAACTAATGATTCAAATGAGGCTTGCTTCTCTATCAAAATCCAAAATTTCACCTGTTAAACATTTATAAAGAAAAAACAGTCGAAGCAAAACATCAGATTGTTTCTAGACCAACAATCTCAATTTTACCTCAACTATCTAATTTGTTGCTCAACTGGTTAATGTAATTAATCTGATTAATGATCAAAATAATTTCCCCAGTTTCCGGCACAATATGTTAAGTCCCAGTAGTGATATTTTAATCGCAGAGCTTTGCTTGAAGGTGATATTTAGTTGGGTACATTCACTCTGTGTGTCAGGCATTAAAACTGCATGCTGATAAATATTTAGCCAGGTGGATGGACTCCAGTTCCTCTTGATGTCCACAACTGATGCATTTGTCTATTGGATAAAACTCAAAGTGCTTTTACAGGAAAATGGGGTAACTCATAATCAGTTACATCATTGTAATTTATAACAATATGACAATTATTTTCTTGAAATTGTTCAGCCCCATTGCTGCAGTTTCAGAATCTGTGCAAAGACTGTAGCAACATCAAATGACTCATTTGCCACACAGTGCATGTACTTTTCTGAATTTTGAATGTGTTGTGCATGTTTTAAATGAATACATTTAGTTAATAATATACAATGATGCATTAAATTTAATCATATCTGTGACAGGGGCAGCCAGGTGAGAATGGAATACCGGGACCAAAGGTGACTAGTAGTTTATTTTAAGATTAAAACAACATTAAGGATAACCTATAACACAACAGATAATGTATAAATACTTAGATGTATCCAAGTCTTACAGGTTTAAAAGTGCAGCTGGTTCAAAATCATAAATTTTGAATTCTGATGAGTTAATTGGCCTTTTCCACTCAACAAAGCAGCAAAGCTTAAAACTATATGCATAACTTTGACCCTGTGCACATTTTGTTGTATTTTTCTGGAAGAACACTTTCAAATAATAATTTGAGGCCAGAAATTAAAACATCCTGATGATTATTTGGGAATGTTTAAGCAGTACAGTCAAAATGATGTAATGGTGCATTCTAACATTTTTTTAGCTTTGTGGACAAATGTCCCTGCTGTTTACATTCAACTTCCATTGATTCATATTAAATTGTCGCTCATATGAAAAATGACTGTGGATATTCAGTCATCTGAAGATCAGTGAAAATAAAATATGAAAATACATTTTCTAGAAAACATCCTTTTGATTTAGTTTGTGGTTCTGTTTTGTCTTTTTCCTGATTGTTATGAACAACCATTAATGTGAGACAGAGTTCAGCTGCATCCTGCAGAAAACTGCTTCCTTTTCCCCGAAGCGTCTTTTCTATTTTCTGATTACTAACCACATGGATGTTGTGTTGATTGACATTATGTAAAAGAAAAACGACAGTTCATCAGGTGGCTGTTAGGGATATTTTAATCAAGACTAATTTAAAGAGCCATCACTGCCCTTCCTGCAACCACAGAGGTGGTCTAATTTAGTAACGCATTGGCTTTCTTTTAAACACACAATGGTAGTGTTTTTATTGATTCAAATTAATTAGGTTTAATTGTAAACACAGAAATGTCAAAATAGAGAGCCTTGAAAACGTATTTGTATGTGTAACACATTTTATAACATTACAACTACAAATCCATTTCTCAAGGTCTTATGTGATGGACCAACACCAAGTATTGTACAATTAGAAGAGTAAATAAAATGTTGAAATTCTGTTTACTCACCCTCAGTCAGTTCAATCTGCAGTATGTTTTGTTGGTCTTTCAAATAACATACAGTCAGGTTTGTGGATAAAATAAAATTTCACGGGGGAGTGAGTAGTTTTCAAGGCACCGTAGTTCTCGGTTACGATTTACTGAGTCATTGTTGTTATCACACAGATTACACTGAAATCAGTGTTGTCATCATCATGGGAGCATGAAGCAAGGTCAACATTTGCTGAATGAAATGTGCCGCCAGTTCATAAAATTATCATGGCTGCCCCGCTGCCGATCCACACGGCATCAGTAAATGACATCAGAGCTCAGGGAGAGCGTCTCTCCCGTCTCGCCTGTCAGTAACGCCATTTGAATCCAGGCCTTTGATGTCTCCTCTGCTCTACTTCTGTATGACTCTGAGAGAGATTAAAGCAGGCATTAATAATTCCCCTTGTTAAACATGCTGACAACCCTTGTTTTTTTATGTGAAATTCCTCTGCGTTTGCTTATTTGGCTACTGTAAAAAAGTTGCCCTCCAATTTATTTCCCTAACTATGATGTTCTGATGACATTTTTTAGGGGGAAATCGGTGAAAAAGGACAAAAGGTAAAGTTGTTAAAAATTGTAACCCACTATGTTTGGATGATACATATTCACCTGACTTTTTTTTTCTTTTAGGGTGAGCCAGGTATTGGTTATAGAGGGCCAGAAGGCCAAGCCGGTCCACCAGGACAGAAGGTAAAATTTCCCTTCTTATTAAAAAGAAAATTAACAAATATTATACCAACAGTTAACTGATAGCTTACTTAGAAATTCTTGGAAAACCAATCAGTCCCTGCAGATTAGTTTCTTTAACATTAATTTTAATTGACTTTGTTTCTCATTGCAGTTTTAATTCAGGGAATTAATTGGTCCTGTGACTCACTCCCGCATTTAAATCTGTACTTGAGCTTTTCCTTTGCGAGAACAACTTGAACCCAAAGCAATTATTCAAATGTGATAAAAGAGCCGAATAATCGCATTACACGGAACAAGTGCCTACCTGAGTGTTTGTCTTCCAAACTTTCAGTTCTTCTCAGCGTTTTTAACACGCCTCAAATTGTCTCCTCAGGGTGAGCCGGGTGAGCCAGGACCTCCAGGAGCGCAGGGCGTCCAGGGTATTAATGGAAATGCAGGAGTACAGGGTATCCCAGGACTCAAGGGGCCTCCTGGAGATACAGGAGAGCCAGGCAGAGAGGTAAACAATTATATATTAAGCTTCAAAAACACTTCAGAGAAATCCAATATTCTCTTTCATTCCGGAATGAAATTAGCTCAAACATAGAAAAATACAGAAATTATGGAAAGGGTTATTCCGTTAAAGCTTTGTGTGTTGATGTAGGGTGAACGGGGTAAAAGAGGGAAGAATGGATCGACTGGACCCCCAGGACCTAGAGGTGCACCAGGACCTGATGTATGAAGAAACTTTCCTTTTTTTAATTTCTGTCTTTTACATTAACTTTAGTCATTGCAAACAAACAAACCTTGTGTTTATCAGTTGTGATTTATTAGCAGTTTTAACAATAACAAAAAACTAAAGTTGTATAACTGCACAATTAAAGCTGACAAAACATTCATTAAAGACTTTGGAGGATCATATTTAGGAATTTAAAAAAGTCCAGAAGATGCTAAAAGTAGTTTTAAAAAAATCACTGAAAAGCATGGAGCTGGAAATGTTGCATTTTGGGAAATGTTACATCCTGGGCCGTCAAGACCAAGATCTTCATCTCATTTGGATTCTATGCAGTGACTTGAAACGGTCAAGAAACTCCCCAAACATTTTCCAGCTAAAAGTGAAGACTGGGGCAAACTTTCCTTTGAGTGGTTTTGAAGACTGCAGATGGCAACAAGAATCATCTCAGTGATGTTATTTCAGACAAAGACTTGTCCTTGTATTTGGTTTTGGGTAGAAACGCATTCATTCTGTGAACAAAACAACCTTACTTGTTGTTAAAGGGCAATCAAATCACTTTATTTAAACAAGATGAAACATTAATATGAGAACATTTCTTACTGGAAGGATGAACGTTGAATAGGATGTCCTGATGTCTGCCTTATAGTTTTTGTTTTCATGTAAAATCACCACTCTTTTAAGGAACATTTTAGCCTTTTCACACTGTTTAGTCTGATTGCCTGAACAGAACCAAATTTACCATGTTCTCTTTGAAGAGTCTTCCTGGAGCACCTGGTGTCAAAGGAGAAAAGGTAACAACTCTGACCTAGAAACTTTTTTGTCTCACACATAGTGAGTAAGTTTATGGCATGTTTGATTTCTTAGTCAAACGTTAGAATTTCCATTGCTGAAGTCTGAAGCACTGAATTCCCATCCCTGACCCAGCTGATACTCAATGTCATAGAAAACATAAAGTTAGCATTTACTGTTCACATGCACTTCCAATTCTGTATATTCGTAAACATGTTCCATGTCTGAATCCATAAAATGGAACAAAACTCGTTGGTATACCTTGTATTGAAGAAAAATTATTTTAAAACAGAAGTATCTTTCCCAACGACACAATGTCTGAGACAGATTGGGCGGGGATTCGAACCGGCAACCTACTGGTGACAAGATGAAGCCCAACACCCACAGTCACTGCTGCCCCAAATGTCTAGAATAAAAATCAGTATAGACTTAGTGAGAGTACCATCAGTAAGTTGTTCATTGTATGTTACTCCTTTTTCCTAATTGTTATTCCTTCAGTGGTTTTTATTACTGAAAACTAAAACTACAAATATATTGAGCAAACAAAACGTCTCAAATGCATCAAATATTTCATCAGGGTGACAGTATTCCAGGTCAGCCCGGTGCCAGAGGAGTTCCTGGTCCACCAGGCAGACAGGTGAGCTCTCTGCATCTTTTCATCTTCTGTTGTTGATGTGTTTATACAATTTAACTTGACATAGTCAGTGCTTTATGGGATATTTACAGAGTTTTCTTTTCAGGGTGAAAGGGGAACCGCAGGTGTTAAAGGAAGTCCTGGTCATATTGTGAGAAACTTTTCACTTCTTTGCAAGTGACACAAATATCTAATCAATCTGTTAGATTATTTTTTTTTTATTATTATTATTTTAATTCTTCAATCAGGGTCCAAAAGGCTTGCGTGGCAACAAAGGAGAAAAGGTGAGAGGCATTTACAATATTACCTCATATTAATTTAAAGATTTTTAAAATATGTTCATGGCTGACGTTTTGTGTTAATGCATGTTGGCATAGATGGTAACGGCTTAGGATATTTTTATAGTCATTACTTTTATTAAATTCAGTATTGAGCTTTCTCCTTTAATAAATAAAGTGCTCAGTGGGTTCAGATGTTTTTCTTGTGTGATTTAAAAAAGATATATATCTGAGAAAATCAAGCAGAAAAAGTTTAATCCAAGAACCAAAACTAAATTAAAAACAAAATCCCATACACCATGATGGATGTATCAAAAGGCATCACTCAAAAAAAGATAAATAAATAAAACTGCTACCATGTTGCTTAAACGTTCTCCGTATGGATTATGGAGCATTTTGGTGTTGAAAGGTAAAGTAGCTGCTTAATGATGCTGCAGATAAACCCTTATGTTGTTTTAATTTAAACTGAATTTGTCATCTTAATGCTGACAGGGGATGTAAGGAGTATGTTTCCATTGTCATTATGACACTGATATCACTGAGGCAAGATGACGGATTAAGACTCATTTCCTGACTGTAATATGGGCATATTGTGGAAAAGCTATTGGATTACGTCAAAAAAAGCAACAAAAAAAAACTATGTAGGTATGCAGATCACTTGCTTTTATCTGTGAAGTCAGGTCAGAATGAAAAATGCTTCATTTCTCTTTGTCTTGTTCTTTGCTGCAAAGCAGGTTCTGTTGCCTCATTGTAAGTTAAGAGTCTCATCTGAAGCCGTTCAAAACTGTCGACCTAATAATATTCTTACTGCATTTTTTTCCTCTAACTCAAAGACTAGAGTAACCTGCAGATTTTTTTCCCCCTCCAAATATTTAAGTTAAATATAACCCAAACGTAACACTGACATGATTTGTCTATTAAATATATACAGAAAGGCCTGGAAGTGTACTCATAAGACCAATCTTTATATTGTATTGTCTTCATCTTTTTTTTTTTTAATTGCATTTCACATTTAAACTGGAGCTCTGCTGCTTTGGCGGCCGTCAGCTCAAGTATTTTCTCTCTAGATTTCACTGAGCAATTCCGTCAATGATTGTAGGAATTATTTGTGAGTCTTTTGAGATTTGTCAAAGGTAGATTGTGTTTGATGATGCTGGATTTTGCTCTCCAGCAGCAAAGAGCCATGAAATATGAAACATTTATTGACTTCTCGGATGAAAATTATTGTATTTCGGAATATGTAAGTCGCAGCTCCGCTTCTTTTCAGGGAGACCGCGGCGTACCTGGACTCAGAGGAGAGAGAGTATGAAATTTACACACACTGCACTCTGTTTCAGTTGAAATTTTAAAGAGCCTTCACCTTCATATTACAAAAACAAAACAGTTTGCATGATGTATATATATATATATATATATATATTTTATTTAATTTTTTTCTGACATGACTTCACAAATTAATACCGTCCTGCAGGGGAGCGTACTTCAGATTCAAGGACCTCGTGGGTTCAAGGGCTCCAAAGGGGACCCGGTGAGATCCTCTTTATTGTGTAGGCCATTCTTCTGTTGCAAACCAAATTAAATTGTGTTTGAAGTATTTTCAATGTGTTTTCAATTCTACAGAACAGTTCGTGACACACTTTAGAGTTCGCAGACCTTTAGTTTAATCCGTATGTAGAAAATGGATGAAGAAAACGGTGTTTCAAGGCGGCATCCTGAAAAAAAGACAAATATGAGTTTTACTGGAACTGTGACTGGCTATTGAAAAATATGGGATGTGCAAATATACTGTTTGATTTTAGAAGCTTCATTTTATGCATCAAATCTGGTCAATGTTTACATCAGTAGATTTTCATCTTATGCAACAACATAGACATGATTTACCCATTAAATGCATAAAAACCTCTCCACGTTTGACGAGGAACGGTGGAGAAGCCCATCACAGTTTAGCGGCTGTGCAACTCGCTTACATTCAGAAGAAACTTGTGTAAATCTACTTACTAGAAGAAAAAAAAAAACATTTGCCTGCAGTAGTGATGGTATTAAAAGAACTACAAAGGACATTTTGTTTTAGGGTGAGAGGGGCCTACCAGGTTTCGACGGGGATAAAGGAGAAAAGGGTGAGGACGGTCCTCCAGGAGTAAAGGTAACAAATTAAGTTTCACTCTGGGTAGTAATCTGAAGTAATGTGCTGACATTTTAAGTGTAATTTGTTCACATATTTCCTTGCAAGTTCTCTTTTTTTCTGTCTCGAATTCTGACTACTTGTCACATAAACACCTTTTTGATCAATCTGATCAGGGTCTGAAAGGAGATGCAGGCACTAAAGGGGCACTGGGCCGATTTGGAGCGCGAGGGCCGGTGGGCCAGAAAGTAAGCATGACATGCAGCAACATGAGATTCAGTGGGTATTGCTGTTTGACAGCGCTATGGTAAAGATGGTTGCAATTTTTCATAGGGCGAACCTGGAGAGCCAGGGCTGAATGGAGTGATGGTAACAAATCAGTAGTAATTTCTAAATCTTCAATTGGTAAAATAAGTCTATCTTAACAGAGTTATTGATATACTATGTACACCAGAAGTTAATTTAGTGATGATGTGCAAAAACTCCAGTTTTTATTCATTCTAGGGGCTCAACGGACAGCATGGAATGGATGGAGAAAAAGGCGACAAAGGAGATGTTGGACTTCATGGCATGCAGGGTGATCAGGTACTATCAAACAAAAGTGCTAAACTTGAATAAAACCACTGCTCTCATGCTATACGCTTCTCATTGTCTTATTAGAATCCCTATGTGAATTTAAAAATGTATGTTACAAGTTATATGTTGGACATTAATTGCAATTCCTTTTAATGCAAACAAAATATTGACAAGTTTTAGTCTCACAGTATCTGATTCATGTGTTTTTCACAGGGCGATTCAGGAGAACCTGGCTTATCTGGAGAAATGGGAGACAAGGGAGAAAAAGTTCAGACATTCATTATATCTTTGGAGTTCAGTATTCTCTTCCCTGTTTCCTGATGTGACTGAGTTTCCTGTTTGCTACAACCTTTCTCAGGGTTTCAGAGGGTTTCCTGGACGCACCGGTAATCCCGGGCTAGACGGCGAAAAGGTCAGCTTTAGCTTTATGATTCTCATGATGTCAAAGAGTAAACTGTGTCATATGAAATCAAAATGTGGAAAAGTTTATGTGATTTGAACTTTTTCACATTTTCTCACTATAACTAGAAACCTTTTGGGGGATTATGTGTGATTGCCTGGGTGTGGCTGACTACACTTTATTGATTAGCATTTTTTTTTTTAAATAGAACCATGTATCTCTTATCTTCAGCTTAATAATGGTGTGTTGCTTTGTACTCATCTGTCACTTAAATACCAATAAAATACATTTGGATTTGTAGCTGAAATGTAACGTATGAAACGGTTTAAGCAGCGAATATTTAATCTCCTAAACAGGGAGATCCAGGCGTGCCTGGCAGTGCAGGTTTACCAGGACTTAATGGACTCACAGGACGCAAGGTGAACATACAAATCCACTCATATTTCCACTCAACAGCATTTCAAGAGATGCATGCACTCACTTTTTCTATATTTATAAAATCTTAGGGGGACAAAGGAGTTGGAGGGACCAGTGGTGCTGATGGTGACCCAGGAGAGAAAGGGGATAAGGTTTGTAAATTCAATGTAACATTACACTGGATACATATTTGGTTTTCTGTAATATAATGTGTTAGTAATCTTTGTTTCCTCAATTAAACTCCACACATCAATTGCTTTGTCCAATTTAGGGTGCTGCAGGTTTCCCTGGATTTCCAGGCTTCAAGGGGTCAGCTGGCAATCCGGGACTAGATGGAGATGAGGGACCACCCGGAGCTCCTGGTCCTCGTGGGGATACCGGACCCAAGGTACTTTAATCCAGTTTTGGGGCTGTGTGGTTTGTGTTTTCATTCATTTAAACTGGTACTTTCTGGCAGTAAACCTAAGCATCATTTGGCTGAACGTGTATCAACACCACAAGCCAACAATGTCGCCGGCTTTTAAGTCGTGCTTCACTTAAACTGCCTGTTCTAGCCTGAGTTTAAACCCTTTTGTCTTTGTAATTCTCATTTTCTAAAATGCAACCTTCACCTTAGATTGTGCTTTTTTTTGCCACATGTCCCTAAATATTTACTCATGACCATTTAACGGAAATTATAAAGTCTACCCCCCCACACCCTCCAAAAATAGAATCCAACAGAATATATTTGGAAGAGAGTCAAACAGACTCTCTTCCAAATATTCTCATTTCCCAACTAAATTTCTCCACTTCATGTAAAAACACAACGGGGTGGACTGAATATGTGACACGGTGATGGGGACGAGCGGAGCTTGATTACAGTCATCATCGTGCCTTCGTGAGAGAACGACAGCGTGTGCTTGGCGTGCCGGGGCTCTGAAGACAGTGGAGACACGTCCCAAATTAACACACACACACACAGAGATCTATTCTTGTCTGCACCCTTCAAGTAATATCTTACTCAATTACATCCTTTCAGCAACAATTACCGGACTTTCCGTGTTAACGCAGATTGGCTTGAAAATACTGATGAGGATATTCCAAAGGTGCATCTAATTGATCTGTCTGTCACAGTGTGGAGCAGTTCTGTTTTTGATTGGGTGTCATGGGTTTTGTTTTGTGAGGAGGCTTTGTTCAAAAGATACATTTTCCTCTGCGTACTTTTACTGACCAGGGTGAGCGGGGCAGGAGAGGCAAAACGAGGCCATGCCAGAGGGGGGTGCCAGGAACCCAAGGACTGCGAGGAGAAACTGTGAGATCTATACTTGAAAGCTGTTTATTCATTTCTTATATCAGTGGTTTATCCAGCTTTGAATCCAAAGCTATCTATCGAGAGTTCTAGTTATGCCTTTCAAAAAGCATAAAGATAACTAAAAATATTCTCTTTTTTTTTTCTTTACTAAAGACTTCTGTGTAGAGAATATTTTATTTTTACACTTCATTTTTGAAAAAGCTAAGAACAACCGCTTGTTGCAAGAGATCAGGTAATTATATTATCAGGTTTTTGCTACTAAATTTGTGTAGTGGTCAAATAAATACTTGCAGTGCCTATTTTACTCGTCATGTTTGATTTAGTATCAGGACTTGGTTTAAATTTAGTTTGTATTATGTAAAAGTATCCCTTAGTGTTGCTGCTGCCACTACTTGGAATAGTTGAAAATAGGTTAGAAATGTTTGTTTTTAAAAGAAAAGCTTTTTTTTTTTGTATGTACAACAGTGCCAATTTATTGTTTATGTGACATTCTGGAAATCCTTAAAGTGAAAGTGCTCATGTTTTATTACCACTAGGGTTCAGAGGGCATGGATGGAGCAAAGGGGGATAAAGGAGAGCCTGGATTATCAGTATGTCAGCTGAATATTTCCATTCATAATTATTTCTCAAACCTTTTTGAATAACTGACCACCTAAATGCTAATTTTATCTTTGTGAAGGCTGAAGAAGTGAAGGAGCTTGTCAACCAGGAGGTGGTTGAAAAGTGCGGTAAGAAGCTGCACGACGCTGAAGCCATGCTTTATGCATTTCCTTTACTCTGTATTTTGTCCAAAGCTGAATAAACATGTTCATTTAGGGAGGTCTACATATTCTGACAGTGTCTGTGTGCATGTTGGTGTGCACACGTGTGTGGCTGTTTGCTGTCAAGCTCCTGTGGCAGCAACATGGCACCCCTGTGTGTGGAGCCATCTGTTATGTTCTCTCAGAGGAACACACACCATGGTGCCAGTAACAGTAGAGTCATTCACAAACACGCGACAACAATTAAGAGGGACACCTCCCCAAAAAATTCTGTTCACCTACAAGACACGCAACCACGACATTTTCTTGTCAACTTTTATGTTTCACAACACAGTTTTCTGTGCAAGAGATGTTCTGGATTAAAAATGTTCTGTTACTTGATAATATGCTGTTGATTGTGTAACTTTTGTCTTTTGTTTTTTTTGTTTTTTTCAGGACTGGAATACAAGTTTATGGTAAAGTCTGTGGATCCGGATGCGTCATACGTGGTAACCGGTAGCAAAACTACCAGTAAGCCCAAAGATTTAGCAATAACCATCTCTTCCGTGACTGAACGTCGCAAAGAAAGGACGAGACATGACTTTCAAAAACAAGAATCCGACAGCAACATGAAAGAAATTACAAGTACTCTTCCACTGAATCTTGAAGAAGCCAGGAGCTCACGAAATCACACTGGTAAGAAAAAAAAAAAAACTGCAGCACAAATGTCAGCAGATTTGAACCCTCTGGCCAAGCTCACAGATTGCTCAGCTACAGTGTGACCAAAAGTGGGACTAAATGAGCACACAACTCAAACTTATTTGGAGCAGCTGTGTGTTGGACATTTAAAATGTCCTGTCTGTGGTTCCTTTTTACGGTGGTGGAGATTTTCAAGCAAATGGTATCATTAGTGTGCTCTGATTTTTTCTGATAACGTAAAGTACTTGAGTGCAGTTCTACTTAAAAATTCTGATCCAAGACTCACCTATCTGACTGCTGCAACTGAAGGGTTTAAAATAATCCAGTGCAAAATTAAATCAGTGCAGTTTTTTGACCAGTAATTTTTCTTTGTTCTCTCACTTCCATTTAGTTTTTTTTTAAAGGCTGCTAAATCATCATCATGCTATTTATTCTGTGCCTCTCTGGCCGTGTTTATGTCTTCTCAGACAAGTGATGCAAGTATTTCTTTTTGTGTTTCATGTCAGACAAAAAGACATTAAACACAAAAAGCAGTTTTATGTCAGACTGCTTCCTGAGCGGTTGGGAAAAAATGTTGGTCTGTAGAAGAGTAAAGGAGAAACCGACCTCAAAAGACATTTACCTTTTACACAGTAACAGGTTGTTCTGCAAAGCGTTCACTCTGACTGACCAAAATACAAATGTGCATCAAGTTTTACAGACTTTTATTTGCAATTTTTTTAAAAAACAACAATGCACAATTTTCCTCCCAGACTAGAGTTATTCACTACTTTATGTTGGTCTGTTATATATAACCCCATAAAAAAAAAGAAGAAGAAATTGAATGCTTGTCATATTTGAAAATGTCTTCAAAAACCTAAATATTAGCTGTGATTCCTCCAGAACTTTAAGTTTAAAGTTTGCATAACAATATTGAAAAATGAATGAAAGGATGCTCCACGACACCCTCATACGGCATTCAAATGAGTCCAAAATGCCGCCGGCGCTCATTAGGTGCTGGTCCAGTGAGAGGGGCTATGTGTTCGTCTTTGATGGCTGAGTTCAGTGCAATGTTCAACTTCTGATTAGACGTATTTCTGTCTTTAGATTCTCATGAGGGATGGGCTGTGAAGTCGAGAGAGAGGAAGAGAAGACGACTATCTGGTTCTAAGGATGATGGTGAGTGGCCAAGACTTCCAATTTTCTTCCTATTTCAGCCAATTCCTTTGATTATTTGCTCAGTCTTTTATATATATATATATACTTTAAGCCTTTTTCATACACAAAAAATGAGCTGAAACAGTTTATGCTTTAATGTATGTGTGCTATTTCTTAAGTATCAGAACCTAAAAAATTCTTTTCTACTTGTTGGCTCTTCATTTTAAGTAAATACAGCGACAAATAGAGAACATGACATGGGGTGCAATGTGAAAATTCCTTCAACAGAATAAAAATTAACACATTTTAATAACCTACATTTATTTGCTTTCTGGTCTCATTCTTATGTTCATTATAAAAGCAGTAGGTGTGCAATGAGTTTTTAATTGACTTCTTCCAGTTAGTTCATTTTTTTATTCAGTAATGACACAATTTGAAATTTTTACCTGGGATTGTTTTTGAAACAACAATTACTGTAGAAAAACACAGTCGCTCATGATGCTGTAGCTGGTTTCTAATTTGGCACTATGGGAAAATCTTTTTCACATCGCAACTCTCTAAGAACTTGCATTCTCTAACCACTGAAATTTGTGAAACCCTAAAAAAAATGTGCTCTTGTATGTTTGACCATGAAAACCTGTGCAAAGACTTGTCTAAAAGTTGTTGGTGGGGATAATGTCCCTTTGTGTGTTCAAAATCCAGTAGCCTGAGTAGCATGAGGGTCATGAAATGTGTTATTCTGATGTCTTCCACTACTTGTTCCTTCTTAGTTTATGCAGTCCTGTTCTCTGAGCTGCTGCTCCAGCTGCTGAAGAAAAGTGTAGAGAAATGTTTCCATATCCAGACTTTATTCCCTTTCTCAACTTTGTTTCCTTTCTTCCTTGTGTCTTCATTTTCTCCTTCCTCCCCCGCTACATTTTCTTTCTGTACGTCTGAGTGTTTAAGTATAAAAAATAAATCCAAATGGAGTATGTAAATCAATTAATGTTTAAATGTAATTATGTGGCAAGTCCCACATTTTTCTCCTCAAAATAACTCGTCTTTACCTCACTTGTGCTTTCGGTGACAGATCGCTGTTTGCTACCAATGTCAGAAGGAGCTTGTTCGGAATACGCTCTGGTCTGGTATTTCCACAGCCAGTCG
This sequence comes from Brachyrhaphis roseni, assembly GCA_903066815.1. NCBI lineage: Eukaryota > Metazoa > Chordata > Actinopteri > Cyprinodontiformes > Poeciliidae > Brachyrhaphis > Brachyrhaphis roseni. The sequence goes on along the minus strand of CAEFZY010072396.1, from coordinate 15,262 downwards.
GGGGAATGCAGGCCTTTTGTATACGGCGGCTGTGGTGGCAACCAAAACCAATTCACATCTAAACAGGACTGTGAGAGTCTATGTGGAACAACAAGTGGAGTGACAGAAACTCGGTCAGCTCTGACGGACGACCTACCTTCAGACAGCTGATGCAGTGACGAAAATTAAGCTTTGCCGCAGTTTCTGTCTGTCAGTTTGGTGTTACTGAAGATACACTGTTTTTGTTTTCTGTATTTCTTTTATTTATAGTTTTTTTTGTGAAAGCAGTTTGATTTCTGGACTTTTACCAGTGAACAGAATTGAAATGTGAGCAACAGTATAGTAGAGCCTGTACTTGTTCCTGTATTTGTGTTATTGGTGAAACTGAGGTGTTTTTTTTTATGTGATTCTAATTAATGCTACTGATAAAAAAAATAAAACTGGTTTTATGTGTGTGATTATTTTTTTCTACACCTGATTCCGTCTTCACCTCATTACTGCAGATCGCGGTCACCTTTCTTATGCCCTACATGATGCAGTCTGCAAAAATACGAAGCCGGTGGCTGATTTCCTTCTGTCTCTGTCGTCACCACATATGTTTGTTTGGTGGGGGGTGAAGTGGGTCGGGCTGGGAGCCAGATGAGAGGCCAACAGGGGCCCAACCAATCTACATCATACAGTCTCAGCTGTGGCAGGGGATTCCTGTGTGGTCGCTCATGTAGGGGTGGCGCACGTTAACTGGGACCTTTTCCCTCCCTTTTAAAAACGCACATTAAAACACAGTAGAAAGGCGGAGATTGGAAAGTTGAGACATTATTTTAACTCTCATGGCAATATTTCTGTGAAATGTCTGATTGGATGGGTCTTACTGTATGTTGATTACTAAAAGTAGAGAACATGACCAAGCTATCAGAAAATGCTTACATGAGCAATCACCCTCGGGCTTCCTTTGTGTTAGTCACGATTCTGCCCCCATGATCTACTCCCACTCTCCCAAATGCTTTACAAATATCCAACATACAGTGCCTGGCAGAGGTACACTTAAACTTTATCACATTTTGCCACATTACAGACACAAATTTCAACATGTTATTGGGATGTTAAATGACTGTCCAACATCACTGTGAAGAGGAAAGAAATTTAGTTTTCAATCTGTAAAGCAGGGATGTCTGGTGTTCTGGGAGTTGACCAAATGTTGGGTTGGGTGGAACTTTTCTTTGGGGTTGGGTGGGGCTGCTGCCATGGGGACTGAGCTGGGGGGCCAGGGCCTCCCTCTCGATGGCTCTTGGTGGACATGGGTGCCTATTGGAGTCTGCGTGGGAACTGGCTTCCTGAGAGAGTATCTTTGCAAAGTATTTTATGTTCAGTTTTAAAGCACTTCATGTTAGCGTGAAAAATAGTTTTTCTTTCTTTTTACTTTTCAGTTTTACTTTAAATATTCTTGTTAGATAAATGCTGAACAATTATTAACCTCCTGACTGCTTTGTTTCATATTTTCACTGTCTCATTGTAATTTAATTGCATGGAAGGAAACGGGAAACAATTCAATGGTAGAACAATCAGACATTTCTCATATAACCGACTCATTTGCATGAATAATCCCAAATATTGACACTTTTGTCATAAAAACGGATAAAAATAAGAGATCTTGTTGAACAGGCTAAATATTTTATAGAGTTGTAATGCAGAAGGTATAATACTGAAGAGGGCCATGCAAATCAATTTTAGAGATCAACTGCAGAGAAGGACAAGTGGGAGGATACTTAAGTCTTCAGTCACTGTGTGATTAATCGAGTTGTGAATGCTTCAGTTCCTATGAATGAAAATAAGTTAAAAGGAATATTCAACAGGGCTTTGATTCAGTCTTACAGAACTATCATTGGTTTTGTTATGTTTGTTTGGCTGTTTTGTCGGTTAACCATTTTAGTACCCTGCCACACATCTTGATGCCTTTTTGGTTTTGTTGCATTTGTTTGTAGCCTGAGCTTTTATGTGGGAACCGTGGAGTTTTAATTAATCTTGGTAAAAAATGACCTTAGTCCTTGCCATAATGATTTATAATCAAATTGGTTAAGAAAATGGTCTTTCTTCCCAACTTGAGCAACATAAAGAGTTTCCACACCTGAATTAACTTTGAACATCTATTCACAACGAAAAGCTATAATGTTTTCTGTTGTAAAATGTTTTAAGTATGTAAAAAGTTTGCTTTCAGTTCCACTTGTTCCAGTTCTTTGAACAAACAATTTTTACTTCAGTTACATCAATGAAACTGCAATGGTGGCTCCTATATATGCTTTTCTCTACACCATTCCATTGTTACCCTCTAAACCAGTTTAGAGTTGTTCTCTTCTTGGACCATAAACCACCTTCGTTTCCTTTTAAATGTTTTAATCTTTCGAGGATTAAAAAGAAGGTGAATAGAAAGCATACCAGAGTTTCAAAAGCATATATATTTCCTCATATATTTAAAAATTAGTCACTAGTTTCTCTTACATAAGTTTATAGTAAAATCCATTGAAATCTGATGATGTAAGAAAATTTGGCTCAAAGGGAGCTCTCCGTGGTGCTGACAGGTTTAAAGCTTTCTCCTTTCAAAGTCGGTTTTTTTAAGTCGTGATGACTGCTGTCCATAAAAAGAGATTGCAACTTTTTTTTTTTTTTTTTTTCTCCCTCAACCACTACATCACCGCATGACGACCAATGGGACGACTCGGAGAAAAACCAAAATGTCAAAGGAATGACGTTGTTGCTGGCGTAGGGCTGCAGTTTGAAGTATTCTACTAAATGGAATGGACAAGGAAGACACTCTGCCGGGCAGACAGACTGTGCGCACTGTTGATCTCCAAACACTGATAGTTTGTCGGGGTTTGAAATTCAGAAATTCGCAGGAAGATTTCTGGTTGTTGGCTTCTCTTCTCAGGCTGGTTCCAAACCAAAAGAGTATTCTTTATCGTAGGACAAGAGAGGTAAATACTTTTTCTTGTTTGCTTGTTTTTTAACATGCATTTGTGTTTTTTGGGGGGACCTATTTCTTTTCATCAGATTGGGATTAACTTAAAATAAAACGCTATATTTCTAATATTGCTCGCACCATAAAAAGAAGAAGTGGGTTGTTTCTCTTTTAAAAAAGTGTCATATAGTGTTTTAAGTAGAGAGAAAGTAGTTTTAACTAATTTCCATCCTTTGCATCTCTCTCTCTTTTTTTTTTTTTTTTTTTTTCGTCCCAGAGGACACAGCATGCTGTCGTCCCTGAAGACTCTGCTGCTGCTCTCCGTTCTGTGCGCACCGACCTCCAGCCTGTGCCTGCGTCTCTACCAGAGCGGCTCCGACCTTCTGTGCAACGACCACATGGCTCTGGGGGCTGGAAGTGAGGAGAGCGAGCCGGGCTACTCCCCTGTGGATGCCTGGGCTTCCCTCCTCCAGTCTGCGGACTATCTCTCCTCATCCACCTCCTCGTCCTCTGCAGAGTCCAGTCGGGAAAAAAGGACTTCAAGTCCCGCAAACTACCGCTTCATGAGCCGGACGAAGCTCAGAGGGCAGATGCTGCGCAACAACATCAAAGGGGACCGGAGGAGCAGACTGACCCTGTCCCTGGATGTCCCGACCAACATCATGAATGTCCTCTTCGACGTGGCCAAAGCCAAGAACCTGCGCGCAAAAGCGGCGGAGAACGCGCGGCTCCTGGCGCAGATTGGACGGCGGAAATGAGAAAACACGGGAGAAACTTTGACTCAGCAGAGGGCAATGACTAAATGTAATCAATAACTTTTTGTCTCCTCGAATAAACAGCTTGTTTCTCTAGGGGAACATTAAAATATCCACGCTAACAGGTGAAATCATAGCTGCAGTGATCTCAATGTTTGTGAATTAACATCGTCTTTATTGTACAAATCAAAGCACAGCGAGAAACCTGTCCGATATTTGACTTAACTTGATGAAACGCTACATTTAGTTTGAGAATACATCAAAGTGAACATTTGATACAGACTGAAGTTTTTTTGTTTGTTTGTTTTTTTTTGCTTATGATAACGCTTAATTGGCCTAAATTACTTTTATTTTAAATATTTTTTAATAAACATTAAAAATTCTTAGTTTTGCAGTTGAGAAGCACTGTTGTATATGGTGCTATATGAATAAAGTCACGTGATTAGCTTGGTTATATGGTCTTAATTCCAGAAAACAATAATCTATCGATTGTTTTTTGTTTCCCTTTAGCTTTGCGCACTAATGTCTGCAAAGTAAGTTAGAAAAAATGTTGAGATATGTAGGATTTTGCCCATATTTAGATTTTGTGTTTTTAGGGCGAGCATAAATGTCGTTGCTGATTTATTTATTTATTTATTTTAATGTGTAATGTTTTCCTTTACTCAAATTTCCCACGAAACAGTGGCACAAACAACTCGCTGACAATAAAATACTGTACAAATCATCTGCAGAGAACATGAATGCAGTAAAATGCAAATGCATGTGAATGTATGTTGTCATCAGATGTCTCTTATTTTTCTACTTTCCAATAAAGGATTATTTTTCCTGAAATAAAGCAGATGTAACAACATACAACTGCCTCTTTCCATACAGTATTAAACGATGAGATATACAGTATAACATATTTTCCCACTATCTCAAAACATGACTATTAGGTTAATCGATTACTCTAAAACTATGCTGACGTGTGATATTTTTTGTCCGTTGTGTTTCTCTGCTGCCTTATGATGGATTGGCGACCTGTCCAGGTTGTACCCCATGTCTTTCCCTATTCCCCGTGACCTTGGAAGAATAAGCTATGGACGATGGATGGGTTCAATCAATCAATCACTCAATCAATCAGCCAATCAAGTTGATGATTTGTATAGCACATTTCGGCAACGAGGCATTTCAAAGTGCTTTACATCGTAAATGATCGGAAAGTAGGACTTTACTTCCTATAAAATTAGAACTCGCTGTTTTTGTATCAGTAAATCTGCATTGCTCTGTGTCTTAGAATAATGATAAAATAAATAAATAATAATCCAGATTTACCTTAATTTGTTTAAAGGAGTCTGTATTAGTAATGACGTTTTAAATCTTGGCCAGTAGATGGCGGTAAAACCACCGGAAAAACCACCCGTTCTCAAATCTTTATATTAAAAATTAATAATGGTCTTAAAAATGTACCTAAATTTAATGTCATAACATTTTAATGCATTATACAATTTGCTACCGGTTAATATTTCCAACTGCTTGGATAAAATACAAAACTGCGTTTCTATGTAAGTTTTAAATTGCACACCCTCTCAAATCATGATGCTGAGAAGTGCTGACATCCTGTGGTCATGTTTGGCAACTGCACTCCAGATCTGGGTAAATCAAAAACCAGTTATATTCAATATTTTTATTGTCTCTATGGTTAACATTATATCAGTCCTTAAATGGCTTCAGTCCTATAAGTAGCAATGGGACTACAGAAGCTTCTAGGGTTTTTACAGATATATAACACGCATGCCACATGTAGAGCAAATGATGACCCAAAAGCAAGATTTGGAGTTCCCTTGACTTTATTGATGTAATTTTGGTTAAACAACGGGAAAATAAAAATAGTTAAAATGACACTTCAATTACACCGCATTCGAAGCTTTTTATAGTAGTTAAAAAAAAAGGAAATAAATAAAATAAAAAGAAATAAAAACTGTCAACAGCGTCCTCTGCTGTTTAAAAAGTTGGCACGCTGTGACGTCATTTCCGTCGACGTGGACGCCCCCCAACAGGAAGCCAGTCTGCATTTTGGCTACGTGGAAGTAGCTCCTGGTATTTCCAAGGCTGAGAGCATCTGCCGCCCTCGTCCGTCACCTCCAGTTAAAATGATTAAAAAGTTTGATAAGAAGGACGAAGAGTCTGGTAAGGATTTAAATATAGCAGTTAATAGGAAGTCTTACGATTGAAACACGTTACAGAAATGCTACGTGCTCGTCTGTTAGCTTGCTAGCTAAAGTTAACCAACCCGACCCTCAACAACGGTTTAAGAAGAACATTATAGACATATTCTGACCTAAAGCGCAAAAGCAGACCGGTACTGCAGGTTTGTCGAGTTTACATGTAACTGTTTGTGGTGACACTTAATTCCGAATAATATTTTGCTATGTTTACGGTTGTGTCATAGCATTAGCTGTGCACGCTAGCGTTGTCTGAATAATCTTATCCTGTATCTCAGCTGCTATAGCTAGCCTCTGTATGTATATATAAATATATATCTATTTAATTCTGACAATATGCCTTTTTTTCTTCTGGTATTCGAGTAACAAGTAATACCATATTCTTCTAGTAATTCATTTATTTTGTCTGTTAGGAAGTGGGTCAAACCCTTTCCAGCACTTGGAGAAGAGTGCAGTTTTGCAAGAGGTAATTTTGAGCATAAGCTCTGGACTTTTATCTGTCACCAGGAGATCGTGGTTCTAATCCATGGTGGTGTGTTTTCATTCACAGGCACGGATCTTCAATGAGACCCCCATTAATCCAAGAAGATGTCTCCATATCCTCACCAAGATCATCTACCTTCTCAATCAGGTAAAAATGGCAAGATTTACTCTTGTGTAAGTTTTGAGCATTGCATTCATTTCAACGACAAAACTAACTATTCACTCTCTTTCTTGTGTTTACGTAGGGAGAGCATTTTGGGACCACCGAAGCCACTGAGGCTTTTTTTGCGATGACAAGGCTGTTCCAGTCTAATGATGTAAGACATCTCCATTTAATTGTTTCGGTTGAATAACTTTTCACACATTTGATCTAAACAAGGTTTTCTCTGTTGTTTAGCAAACCCTGAGGAGGATGTGCTACCTGACTATCAAAGAGATGGCAAACATCTCTGAGGATGTCATCATAGTCACAAGCAGGTTTGTGTTGACGAATCGTCAACTTGAAAGGTCCATTTAAAAGTATTCACTCTCTTACAGTTTTATTCCTACCTAGCTCTGTGCAAAAAATGTAATTACTCCTAAATTTGGTAACTGGTTGTGTCACATTTGGCAACAACTGCCATTTGGTGTCTGATTTTACTTTATATGTCTGTGGAGGATTTGTAGCCCATCCCTCTTTGCAGAACGGTTTTATTCAGATTCTGATTGTGGGTAACCTGTTGAAGGCTCTAGCACATGACATCAATTGGATTTAAATCTGGGCTTTCAGTTAGTAGTTCACTGAAGCTCCAGAGCTTTAAACTGATGCCAATTATATTCTTGCCAGTTGTTGAGGTACTTTAGATCAATAGATGGTTTGCTTTTTAAATTTTTTGTTTGTTTTTAAACCTCTTAGCCTATTTCATGTTGCCAAATGGTGCATTGTAGTCCAGCAGAGTTGATGTTTCTTGTGCAGTTTATGTTACAAACTATATTTATTTTTTGATGATTTATTAATAAAGTCTTGTCCTCATTTGTCTTTGCTTTAATAGCTTAACCAAAGACATGACTGGGAAAGAAGACGTGTACAGAGGTCCAGCCATCAGAGCTCTGTGCAGGATTACAGATGTGAGAGAAGTTTTCTATTTATCTCGGTTTACAGATTTCTGTTCTGTTGTCGTTCCATGCAGGAAGGAAATGTCTCTTCTCTAGGAGTGTTATTTATTTTCTTTGTGTGTGGGTGTGTTTGTGTCCTCATAGACCACCATGCTGCAGGCCATTGAAAGATACATGAAGCAGGCTATTGTGGACAAGGTGCCCAGTGTGTCCAGTTCAGCTCTGGTCTCCTCTCTGGTATGATTTATAAACCATAAAAAGAAAAGAATCCAGAATTTTTGGTAATCATCCAGTGGTGTGTTTTGCTGTTGGATGACCTCCCCTCTGCTTTCTCAGCACATGGTGAAGATGAGCTATGATGTGGTGAAGCGCTGGGTGAATGAAGCCCAGGAAGCTGCCTCCAGTGACAACATCATGGTCCAGGTAGGAAAAACACACTCATGGTGGATGACTGCAACTCTGGGATTCATGAACAAAACCTGTTGGTTTTAATTCTGTTTCCTGGTTTTTCGCCCTGTTAGTACCACGCTCTGGGCCTGTTGTATCACCTCCGGAAGAACGATCGTCTCGCTGTGACCAAGATGCTCAACAAGTTCACCAAGTCGGGGCTGAAGTCGCCGTTCGCCTATTGCATGTTGATCCGCATCGCCAGCAAACTGCTGGACGAGACGGAGGGCGGGTGAGGAGAACAGAATTCTGGACAGAATGGCTGCCGCACCATGATGAATGAACTGGTGTTGATGTTCATTTTGTCTCAACCTGCAGTCACGACAGCCCCTTGTTTGACTTCATCGAGAGCTGCTTGAGGAACAAGAACGAGATGGTCGTTTACGAGGCTGCATCCGCCATTGTCCACATGCCCAACTGTACTGCCAGAGAGCTGGCGCCTGCTGTCTCAGGTGACCTGCTCTCTCAATTATTCATAAAGCTTGGTATTCGGAACACTGAGTTTTTTTCTTTGTGTCAGTTCAATTTATTCATAGAGAGACAATTCATGTCGCCTTAAGAAAATTTACATTAAATAAAAACATCCTATTTTTATACAGAAATGCAGACAGATACAAATTCAAATTAAGTAATGTCCATTGTTACTCTTTGTTTGAATCCAGTGTAGACATTAGAAATAAATCAAGCTTCAGAGATGCCATAAAAAATGACATTTTGTGTTTTCCTTCAGTTCTCCAGCTTTTCTGCAGCTCCCCTAAAGCAGCCCTGAGATATGCCGCTGTCAGGACCCTCAACAAGGTACAAGTCTTCATTTTACAACAATAGGCGGCACAGTTTAGAGCAAGACCTCTAACAATCTCAAGTGTTAATGCCACAAACACGTTGGCCCGAGATGTCAAAATTCTCATTTTGACATATCGGATGCAAGTCCGTAACAGATATTTTATGAGTCCTTCGTGTGTTGTTCAGGTGGCCATGAAACACCCGTCGGCTGTGACCGCCTGCAACCTGGACCTGGAGAACCTGATCACCGATTCCAACCGCAGCATCGCCACCCTGGCCATCACCACACTGCTGAAGACCGGCAGTGAGAGCAGCGTGGACCGCCTCATGAAACAGATCTCCTCCTTTGTCTCTGAGATTTCGGATGAGTTCAAGGTGAAAAATCTTTGATTTGACAAAAATGGTATTAGAAAGGTTAGATTTATTTTAATCTAAAGTATTAAAGTGTTGGGGTTTTTTTTATGACGTTTGTTCCTTCAGGTGGTTGTCGTTCAGGCCATCAGTGCCCTGTGTCAGAAATATCCCAGGAAGCACAGCGTCATGATGAACTTCTTGTCCAACATGCTGAGAGACGACGTAAGTCGATCATCTTTATTCCACTATTTCTTACGTTTCGAAAGTTGGGTTTATGATTCTGATTATTGTAGCAGTGTGGACCTCCTCCCACATGTATTGATCACTTCTGTCGCTGCAGGGCGGCTTCGAGTACAAGCGGGCTATTGTGGACTGCATCATCAGCATCATCGAGGAGAACCCTGAGAGCAAAGAGACGGGCTTGGCCCATCTGTGTGAGTTCATCGAGGACTGTGAGCACACAGTGCTGGCCACCAAGATCCTGCACCTGCTGGGCAAAGAGGGGCCGCGGACCCCGCAGCCCTCTAAGTACATCCGCTTCATCTTCAACCGGGTGGTGCTGGAGAGCGAGGCGGTTCGTGCAGGTGAGACAGCATAACGATCAGCGGCCTAGTAATCTGGTCTAGTAATCTGATTACCTCCAACTGGCCATTTGTATTTGTCTGCCTTCAGCTGCTGTGAGCGCTTTAGCTAAATTTGGAGCTCAGAATGACGATCTGTTGCCGAGCGTCCTGGTTCTCATGCAGAGGTGAGGCCTTGCTTTTATGTTTTTTTTCTTTTCTTTTCTTTCCTTTCCTTTTTTTTCTTTATCATACAAGTGCATATTTGTTGGAACCTTAAAGACTCTGTTGAACTGTGAATGAACTTTGTTTAATGAAGCCTCAAAAATGGATGAAATCGACAAATATAAAACCAGTTCGCTTAATTTACTTTTTACTCATTTCATAAATTAATGGAGGTTTTTTTTATTAAGAAAAGACAGCTGATTTATTTGCTAATCAGCATGAGAAAAAACTGACTGCAAATATCATGTCCAAAGTGATGTTGAATGCCTAGTAATAATTTGATCACGGATTAATATGATCTGTTCTCACAGGTGTATGATGGACAGCGATGACGAGGTCAGAGACAGAGCTACTTTCTACATGAACGTGCTGCAGCAGAAGCAGAAAGCTCTGAATGCTGCATATATCTTTAATGGTAAATATGGGCATTTATGAGGCTTGCAAGATAAACTCTAAAAGAATTCAGAACATCAGGTGTTGACGTTTCCTCCTTGTGTCTCAGGTCTGTCTGTGTCCATTCCTGGCCTGGAGAAGTCCCTCCACCAGTACACCCTGGAGCCCTCGGAGAAGCCTTTCGACATGAAGTCTGTACCGCTGGCCACCACTCCAATCACAGAGCAGAAACTGGGTATGACCACATTGTTTTCTTCAGATTAAATTACAGAATATTGCTGTGCACAAAATAAATTGAGTTCATCTGTTTTTCTTCTAGAAATTGCTCCTATTGCTACGAGCAAACTGCCAGAGAAGTTGGCTCCATCACGGCAAGACATCTACCAGGGTAAGTAAGACAGATGGACCCTCTTCAGTTATTGCTTTTTATTGGATAATGGATCAAAATGTTCACCTTAACGTTCATTTATTACATGTTTTTTCCCCTTTTCGCAGAACAACTTGCCTCCATCCCAGAATTCCAGGCTCTGGGCCCGTTATTCAAGTCGTCAGAGCCGGTACAGCTGACCGAGGCCGAGACGGAATACGTGGTTCGCTGCATCAAGCACACATTCGCCCGACACATGGTGTTCCAGTTCGACTGCACAAACACACTGAACGACCAGCTGCTCCAAAAGGTTTGTTAAAAGATGGACGGTAGTTCTGCTCCCTGCTGGAGACCAGAACATTATTCCAATGTATGGTCCAATACTGGCTGGAATCTTATTTAGAACAAGTGATTATTATGTGACAAGGCTGAACTGTTGTCTGTTGCAGGTGGTAGTACAGATGGAGCCATCAGAAGCCTACGAGGTAGCGCACTACATCCCAGCCCCCAGCCTCCCCTACAGCCAGCCCGGCTCCTCCTACACTTTGGTGCGGCTGCCTGACGATGACCCCACTGCAGGTAGGAACGTTTACTGGGACCGCTCAGGGTTCCTTCACAGTTTGGAAGCAATAGTTGAATCACATACTTCACTTAACAAATTTCTCAAATCTGGGTTTGCAATCATAAGCTTTACTTATCTACGTGTCAGTGTCTGAATCCTGCAGTCTAGAGGTACTTTGGTCTATCCAAATGCTTCAGTTTCAGTTTATTCTCTTTTTGTTAGATAAAATACATTATAGCGATAGAAATCATGATGCATCCCCTCCTCCAACCTGGCACCCACCAACTGTAGCATTTAGTTGTCCCTCATTGATGTCTAATAGAGCAACTTTGTCATTATTGGTCAATTTAATCTTTTTTTTTTTGCAAATGTGTTGATTGCCCCAATCGTCAAGTTCAAAGCACACTATCCAGTTACAGATGTACAGATAGAATGTAGAAGCCATGTCAACATTCATATTTCTTTTAATTTAGCAGCCTCGCTACCATCTTTATGGCCTATTTTGTACAACTGCAAAAACTATAGAAAAATATATTAAAAACGATATTAATTTGAATCAGCAAAACCTAAGAATGTGTTAGGAACCCTGGATTTTAATGATTTAGAGTTCAACTGCAGTTTCCATCTGCTTGTAGTGTCCTGCACATTCAGCTGTACAATGAAGTACCTGGTGAGGGACTGTGACCCAAACACAGGAGAGCCTGATGACGACGGTTATGATGACGAATATGTGGTATGTAGAACTTAAGTTGAAGCTGGTAAAATGGCTTCATCTACCTGAACATGAGGTTTGAATTGGAATTGTCATTTGTTCAGCTGGAGGACCTGGAAGTGACGGTCGCAGATCACATACAGAAAGTTCTGAAACCAAACTTTGGCGCAGCATGGGAGGAAGTGGGAGACGAAAATGAAAAGGAGGAGACATTTGCCCTGGCTTCTGTGCGAACACTAGATGGTACGCAGTTTGAATATTTTAGGAAAGCTGACGCTTGTGCAAACCAAGGTGTTCTTTAATCACACAATAAGTGATGCCTGGTGTATTGTATCACAACAGAGGCGGTGGGTAACATCATCAGCTTCCTGGGAATGCAGCCGTGTGAACGCTCCGACAAAGTTCCTGAAAACAAGAACTCTCATGTTCTGTTTCTTGCTGGTGAGTCTGATTCCTGGATGAAAGTTCATTTTTAGAGAATGATTTGCTGAAATGAAGACACCAGAATACATCACCTATCTTTTAGACTCAACAATTTTAAGTTGTCCTGTTTCTTCTGGTGACCTGATTCTACTCGCCTTCTCTGTCCAGGTGTGTTCCGAGGAGGTCACGACGTCCTGGTTCGGGCCCGTCTGGCGCTGGCTGATGGCGTCACCATGCAAGTGACGGTTCGCAGCACAGAGGAGACTGTTGTCGATGTAATCCTTGCTTCTGTAGGCTAGAACTACAAATATGTGCCAACAAAGCATGCAGCAGCCCTTATCCATCACTTCCTCAGTCCTGAAGCTTAACTCGTTATCGTGATTCCTGGTACAAATGTTTTATATCTTCTATATAAACTAAAACTTTGGTTTTTCCATCTTTTTGTTTCTTTCAACTTCACAATAAAGTTGGTCAAAATGCAACTTGGAACTTTTGTTTAAGAAAATGTATTTTATTTAAAGAAAAATGTATATTTTGTCATTTATATTTTTGAAGAATGTAGAAAATTATATCAAAAGTAATTCACAATGCAAGAATAGTGTTCAACAGATATGCTCACTATGACCGTAATTTATCTCAAGGTTTTTAAATAATGATTTTTCTTTCCTCAGACTTAACTTCATCTTTTAAGTTAGTCAACATTCTTAATTGGTAGTTAGAAATAATTTAAAAGTTATTTTTCATCTGATTTTGATACCTCACAATAGGCATGTGTTTGCGATCTGGCTAGAACGAGTGAATGAAATTGAAGTAAGCCTTTAGGAAACCGGTGGGATCCTCCAGCTGTGGATAGTGACTGATGTGGTCGTCCAGAATGGTGACTGTTGACCTTTTCACCAAATGCCTGAAAGAATAAAACACGTAGCGTGTTTTTTAATTTAACTTTATAAAATATTCTAACAAATTATGTTATCACATGAGAATGTTTTTGCTAAACATCACTTTTGCAAAGCAATGTGTATGGAGGTAAAGACATGATCACTCACATATAAAGACGGATGAACTGTGGATGGGGGTTGACAGGGTCCAGGGGTCCGTAGATCATGTGCACTGAAACACAACAGGGGGAGGAGGTGGGGGTCATTGTGGAGATGAACGAGGGTCTTAAAATCACATACTGGGTTAAAGCACCATTTTAACAAAGAGTTTGCTCCACCCAAGCGCCACTTACATGGAGCATGCGTGGATGTGAGTGCTCCCACCCATCGATCTCTATGTTGAAATCTCTGATTGATGTACTGGAGAATACTGAGAAGATAGAAGCCCCACATTCAGTCAACTGTCTGTCAGTGAACCAGAAACAATGAGCACATAAACGCATCATCACCTGTCCAAAACCAGGTTGCCGTCATTGTAGCGTAAACTTGTCCACATGTCCCAGAACTCTGCGTCTGTGGGCTGAGTGTAGGGACCGAATACTTCTCCAATGCTACCAATCAAGGAGAAAATGTGAAGGTAATCTTTCTTTCATATTTTAAAACACTGGTCCTCTTACCCCTTTTGGAAGATCAAAAAGTTGGTGAGGCGTGTAAGAAATGTTGCCAGAATACTTGAGTCCTTCAACAGCTTATGGAAACAAATTAAAAACAGGTCAGCCAAAAATGAAAAATGTCCATCCCTTTTCTATTAATAAATGGAAACAATAAAATATTATACTTAAAATGAGCTGAGAAGTAGGAAGAAGACAGATTCACTCACTGTCTGAAGCAACCGTGGGTGGTGTGTTTCTGGAAATACTCCTGTTGGAAATCAAACTGTCAGGACTATCCGTGATTTTTACATCGAAACAATCAGGTAAGTTTAAAAGTACATATTTCAGACAAACTTTTTTGCCCATCTTGAAGGTCATACTATACTACGAGTCATTTTTGCTAATTTTTTTTACATCATACTATACTATGAGTTAATTTTGGCCATTTTGGACATCATACTAAACTATGACTCATTTTGGCACATTTTCGACGACATATACTATGACAATTTTTGCATATTTTCGACGTCATACTATACTATAACTTTTTTGCCACTTTTTCGACGTCATATACTATATTTTTTACACATTTTCGACGTCATACTATACTATAATTTTTTTGGCACTTTTTCGACGTCATACTTATACAATGACTTTTTTGGCACTTTTTCGACGACATAATATACTATGAGATTTCTGCCACTTTTTTAGTGTCGTACTTGTACTATGACTTTTTCGACGTCATACAATACGTTGACCTTATTGGCACTTTTTCGACGTCAAACTATACTATGACTTCTTTACCACTTTTTCGACATCATACTATACTATCACATTTTTGGCACTTTTTTTGACGACATACTATATACTATGACGTTTTTACCACTTTTTCGACGACATACTATACAGTGAATTTTGTGGCTCTTTTCCGACATCATATCACCTTTTAGGCACTTTTCCGACGTCATACAACACTATGACCTTTTTGGCACTTTTTCGACATAATACTATACTCTGACATTTTTGGCACTTTTTTAGTGTCATACTATACTATGATTTTTTTGGTACTTTTTCAATGACATACTATACTATGACTTGTTTGGCACTTTTTCGACGACATAATATACTATGACATTTCTTCCACTTTTTTAGTGTCATACTTATACTATGACTTTTTCGGCACTTTTTCAATGACATACTATATACTATAACTTTTTTAAAAACTTTTTCGACATCATACTGTACTATGACATTTTTGGCACTTTTTTAGTGTCATACTATAGTATGACTTTTTTGGCACTTTTTCGACGACATACTATACTATGATATTTATGGCACTTTTTCGACGACATAATATACTATGACTTCTTTGGCACTTTTTTGACGTCATATGACTTTTTGGCACTTTTTTCGACGACATACTATATACTATGACTTTT
>CAEFZY010072391.1:0-46243 GCA_903066815.1 Brachyrhaphis roseni | reverse complement strand
TAGGCACATGTGGCTTATAGACAGATGCGGCTTATGTATGTACAAAATGGTTTTTCCTTTAAAAATGTACTGGGTGCAGCTTATAATCAGGTGCGCTCTATAGTCCGGAAATTACGGTAATTCAATTTTTCAATGAAGGTTTTGCAGCTTAGTTTGCAGAAGTGAGGGCAAGTATGGCCATTTGTAAAGGATGCTGACTGCTGTCCTTGGGGAGCATGAACACACTTATTGTGTGGAATATTACAAACACCATCTTCCATTTAATCAATATCTCAAAATAACTACATGTTCAGAGGAGAACACCAATCAATCGTAAACGTCTTTCAGCTAATTGTTTTCTTACCCTCTTTGATTTGTTTGACCATCAATTTGAAAGAGGATCAGTCTTCCTTCTCTGTCGTGGCCCACTGCGGTTCTGGCCGACACCACATCCACAAAATACTTTAATGACCCTGACATAATAAAGAAAAACATTCACTGATTTTATTAAAATAAATTTTTTCGCAAAACTAACCAAATGAAACAACAAATGCTTTTTCTGCACTCTTCATGTTTAAAGTAAAGGCAGAGAAAACATGGAAAATTCATCACACTGATGTAGTCATATTCAATAAACTTGAATATGTTCTGAAGAGGCTCATGTGTCAGACTAAAAGTACCTTTTGTATTATACATACAGTTTCCATTATGAAAACTGCAACACAATTCTCAGTTCCTCCAAGAGTTCACAATTGTTTTTTTTAATTTATTTTACAATTAAAGAAAAAAATAAATCACAAAAGATTTTACATCAGATATACTTGCAGATAATTTTGAGATTTTTACCCTCATTAAATCCCTTCCAAAATCTACAAAGATTAGAAAAAAAAAACTTTCAGGCAGATTTGGACACAAACATTTCTCTTCTTTAAAATAAATAGCTCAATATTTGTAATTTGTCATATTGATTACTGACCATAACTTGACCTCAAGTTAGGAATGAGGAAGCAGGAAGCAGCAGAAGAAATAATGCCACCTGCATGTGAGAATCAGCTTCATTTAAACACAATGTTTTTGACAATTTTTGTGAAAATTTTGTTGTAAACTCATAATTATGCATTAGGATCTGTTGATTTTGTATTAATTTCCATGATCTTAGAATTGTGAAAAACAGGAGGGACTAAATTGGTAAGAACCTCACGGCCCCAGTCTCTGGAGGTGGGACAGTTGCTGTATGTTTCTGTATGTTCCAGGTGTAAGAGAGGACACAGAGGTTGTGTGCTCCTACAGGTCTCTATGTCAACAATAACGAGGAAAAAACTACTCTGTAAAAATAAAACTTCTCCAACCAGCAGCATGGCTGCAGCTCAACTCATTCTGCAACTTCATCTTGCAATGCAACATGATTATAAAGTGCAGAGGGTCTGTTTGGTCTGTGCAGGAAGTGAACTTTTTAAAAATAAATATTTAACTAAAACATCTGGATTCAATGTTTTTATTTAGGATGGATGCATTATTTACCATCTATCACATGATAATGCTAAGACTCTGCTGATGAAATCACCGAGATCAGTTTCATAATGAGGTTAATGAGCTCCTAAACTTGCCCGCTGCTCAGAAAGCTGATGGCTGGAACACAGGCCCTCCTGTCACTGCTAACCAAACATGACAATGTTGTGTTTTTGTGGCGCCAAAGTGTTTATTTCAGGTCACCGATGAGTTTGTGTGTTATGCAAACATTGGGAGGCGGAGAAACCGAGATACTGCTGTGTTTATTTACTGCAGGACTGGAGCTCGTCCAGTTGCTTAGGGTGAGCTGAGGTCAGGAAATCTGGTTCTGGACACGGATGGAGGATATTCTCCAAAATGTGACTAGTGAATTTAACTTCATTCCTGAATTTAGATTTAGAAAATCTGGATGGTTTTCAGTAAAGCCTTTATTCCATGAGTTAAACTTCAATTAGGTTTGGGTTAAACTGTGTCAAATCTTCAGAGTTGATGTCTGAACCAAAATCATTGAGCAGTTTATTGAAGATCCAGAGCGTACCTGTCTCCTGGGTGTCACTGCACTCCGCCTGCAGACTCTCATTGATGTATATCTCGCCGTTCCTCAGCAGCCAAATGACTCCACTGACCAACTGAACAAAGGGGTTGGACTGATCTAAAACGTCTTCCTGTGACAGATACCTGCACATCACAAGACAAGACAAGACAGATATATATATATATATAGATATATCTATATAAATCGATATTTATCTATATCTATATAGATATATATATATATATCATTTTTCACAGTTTAGCGCCCTCCAGAACAGAAAACACCAAAATTAGTGTCATTTTCACTCAGTTTAAATGGTTGAATGTTTCTAACAAATTTACTTAAAAAGGCCACTTTAAGTAAATGTCAGATAATATCCCAACTGCCTAGTAAACACAATGCAAATGGTCCAGATTTGTAGAAACTGTATTTTATATTCTTAATTAAATAATATTTCAGTTTGGCTTCTTAAAGCACATAAGCCCAAGTCCTCACTCGTTTATTTGTTTAACACAAATAAACGTTGAATCATGTAGAAATTCCTGGAATTGATGACCTCGGTTATCAAACAAAGAAGTTAAATAAACCTCTTGATGATTTACAGATGACCTCTGAGAGCATGAAAATGGTTTTTCTTCAAGGTTATACATTTTTGCTCCATCCCACTGCAGTAATCACCAGATTTTATACTAAAATCTGCTGTAGCCATACGGAGAAACGAGAGTGTTTTTTTGGAACGTGTCAAGCTGCCATGTTGAATTTAGCAAAATAAACAACAGGTGCCACGCTGAGTCATCAGACATAAACTTGTCACCGGAGGATTGTTGTTGAGCATCTGCTGAAGTGGACCGGAGGTTAAACTGTGGGCTACATGAACACGCTAACAGAAAACCACTCAGCAGAAGTTGTAATGTACTTTACATAACCAAATGAGTCCATCAGCAGAGACAAGCATGAGGAGGGATCATACTGTACATGGGAAGTCAGGTGGAGACAAACAGAGTGGTTTAGAGGGATCTGATGTTTTGGTTAGTTAAAGCTTTAGTTTACGCACTGTGTGTGCACAATAATAAAACCAGCGTTTTAATATTTTCAGCTCGCCTTTATTGATAATAAATCAATCCTGAAATAAACCGAAAGGTTTTATCTGTCTTGCTTTAGGCCAATGCCTTAAAAGCAAAAACAATGACTTCTTGTTTTCTTACCCAAACACCAGGGTGCCATCCCTCCTTATTCCAAACTGGGCATTTTGCACCCCGCCGCTGTCATGCACCAGCCTACCATTGCTCACCACGTTCCCCAGACACTCCCCTGAACGTGTGTTGAAGAATCCACCATTTTGGGCATAAAGGCACCCTGCAGCTTTAGCCGTGTCCTCCACAGACACCCTTTGCTTCATTTTGCAGCCACCCGGCCCTCCTGGTTCCAACACAGACACCATCTTCAGCGGGTTGTGGACCACAGTCATGTGACCTAGAAACAGAAATCCAGCAAAATAAGTTGAATAGTTTTATTTTTTATTTTTTTTAATTTTGCCACTCTTAGTTACCAAGAACCCATCTGGTGCCTTTCTCCACATCCGTCACAAACATCTTAGACTCTGCAACTGGCTTGCTGCTTCGTCTGTGGGCGGGCCAGCTCTCATGGGTGGTGTTGCCATAAATGAGGGCCTGACAGTCCCGGACGTGGCGGTGAGAGTGGGTGGGGCCGTGACCCTGTGTGTAAGGCTGGAGGAGGTCATCGTCCAGAGAGCGTCTGTAAAGTGCATGGTTTATTTAGAAGAGAGCCAAAGAGAGAAACGCCAACATATCTGCAAATCCCAGAGTTCAACAGGTGAAAATCTGATTTATTTCTCATGTAAAATATATCAGACAAGGGGCTAAATCCTCCAGTTTTAAATAATAATAAACAATGTTGAATCTACTTATGAATTCTATGTTTTCAGAGATGAATTTTGGGTGTAAAACGGTTGCTGCAGAAATCTGCTTCGTCACATGAAGGAATGTGTTTTCACAAAGAACTATGTTTTTTTTCTCAGTATTATTTTATATTTTTAGTTGGTGTTCAGATATTAATCTTCCAATCTTTCAATAACACATGATTATCAAGTGATATTTTCAAATTTCCTGTGAACTTTAAACATTTTTTAATTCAAAAACACGACGGGCCACTGGATGAACGACCGTCCTAGCACCCAACCACCAAGTTAGCAAGTTTTCTGGGGGAAATCTTGCAATTGTTGCATCTTTTTTGTTCCTGATGCAAGTCCCCTGAAATTATTAGGGTTTTTTTCAGTTGAAGTCCACTTCTTTTTTACGTATTGCTTTCATTTATATTCCAGAGGAGATACGATCCCTTTGCTTCTAGCCTAAAATATTCATTCTGTCTCTGTTTTGGATTGATAACTATTTGAGGGGTTTTGTCTGTTAATAGAGTTTCTGAATTTTTAAAAGTTTAATTTAATACTTTTAAGACATTAGGATCAATTTGTGATAAATTTGAGATCTCCAGAAAAAGGTTTTATTTTATTTTATTTAGATTATTTCTTTTTAACTACTTGATAACATTTAATTTAATCTAGAGCTTCAGCCAATTACATTATTTTCAACAAAAAAATTATTTTTGAGCTATGGATGTGGTTCTACTTCTTTACTTCCTTTTTTTGCTAAATAATCACATTTCAAGTTCGTATAACATAACAACATAACATAACATAACATAACATAACATAACATAACATAACAAAAAAAACCCCAAAAAAAAAAAACAACTCTGGTCAGAGTTCAATTAGCCTAATTGAACTCTGACCAGCTTCCGCACAGCATGATGCTGCTACTGTTTCACAGTATGGATGTTACGTTCAGGCTTTTCTGTCTCATCTGACCAGAGAGTCGTGTTTCACATGCTACCTGTGTCTCTCACATGGCTTTTGGCAAACCAAAAAGGCAATTTTTGCAGCATGCACTATTTATAGTGTCAAAAGATTCTCAGATGTTTTGACAGGTTTGAAGTTGTGCTTTACCCTTTCCAATTTCAGATGAGGCATTGAACTGTACACCTTAAGAGTTTGGAGTATTTTTATTAATCTAGCCCTTAATGAAAATACAGAAAATGTTATATTTCTGACACTCTTTTTTTTCCTTGCTTTTCATGATTATGTTTATTAACTACTCCCCTTTAACAAGCCCCCACGGAAGATACATAACTGCTAAAAATAATGCATTTGGCATTAATATACATATAGGTGGATTTTCCAATATGGGCAATTCGTTGTACTGGATTTCTCACTACATTCCCCAGTTATGGTTCTGCAAACCATTTTTCCCCCCTACTTCTCAATTATGTAACTAATTTTAATATCACATAAAATTAAATTAAAATATTGTAAACAAATGTAGTACTGATACTTTTTCTAAGCTTATGTAAATTTATGATTTGAATCGTGTTAGATCTGGTCTAACAGCACCACCTTGTGGTTAAAACATGCAGCTAGGAAACTATCAGCTTCCTTAAAACATGACGTCCCGTCTTGTGACTTGAAGTTGGGTCGTGCAAGTACTTTTATGTAAATAAACCCTAGTAAAACCAAACATTGCGCTTGTGTTATACAGTTTTTAAAAGGCTTTTTACATTGGTCACGTTAGACTAAATGCCTTGCTGTGTATGAGTTTAATGATTTACTGTAAGTTCAACATTTCAAATAAGAGTTAAAAACGAGAAACTGTTATCAAACAACTGTTGAGCAAAGTTCGGGTTAGTTTTCCTTTTTTTGTTTGGTGGGGTTTACACTAACACACGGTGTTAATTTAGAAATATATTTGCCAAAATATTTAAGGTAAGCACACGTCACTTCAATAGGGTCAAAGTAGACATAGTTCTGTCAACGGATACTGCTAACGACAGCTAACAGGCTGTTAGCTGTGGGTTAGGCTCTAAAACACACCAGCGGTCTTACCGAGTGTTTGTGGACTCGGACGCCCGGATGCAGAGCCACAACAGCAGCCACGAATAACAGTATTTCACCGACTCTGTTGCCATATGGCGGAAAACTACCCTGTCAAAGTAGGATCTCCTGTTGAAGCCCACATCACCGTAGTGGTAAAGCACAACGTAAAGACAAAAATAGTGGGGCACACTTCCGTTAACTGTGCAAAAATAAAAGCCAAACTAAAGGATTGGCAAATCGCCTCTTCTTGTATAACTAAATCTCTAAATATCCAATTATCTTTGTTGATTATTGCCCTATTTGAGTTTAACATTAAAATATAAAATAACATCTCAAAATATCTCAATAAAAGAGAGACAATTAAAATTACATTAATCTAAAAATTTATTGTGGTTTTATTATCACCTAATTTCCGGCCATGTGTCAGCAAGCTTTGTTCAAGTCTTTGGTTTTTATTCTTTAGTTGCAAACTTGTGCATATATCACACAAGTATGTAATTATATCTCCTATCCGTGATACATTTTTTTTTAACAGTAAGACCAAAATTTAGCACATTTTCTATAAGAATATTTCAAATTTCAAGTTAATTTCTGCCGGAAAGTTTTAATGTAACACAGGAGAGGACATGCTCCATTCATGTAAATTGGAAAAAATAGTTTCATCCTGTCGGGTTAGATTAAAAAAAATAAAGGAAAAGAGTATCACTATATATTAATTTATTACAGCAATTCAACTTCTCAAAAAATTATCTTTGTTGATTATAAAATACATCTACACAAACACAAAATTAAATTAGAAGTTGGAACGGTATATTTACGAGGTACAGAGAACGCAACACTATGTGAAGGGGAACATGGCAGTCGGCGTCAGTGTTCAGCATGGATTATTTAGCAGAAAAACGTCGCTAATTTACAGTATTCCAAGAAAGATAGCACTGAACGGGGTTTGTGTTCAAAGAGTGGCTGAAATACAAAGTGTGAGAGCGTCAACAAACACAGCAGGGGAGAATCAGCACAGTGAGAAATACTGCCTGAACCTGGTCAGGTGGGTCAGTTCTGCTAACAGGCATGAAGAATGTTGTTACTAAACACATGCATCAACTGTGTTTACAGCAGTAAACACTTAAAATAGCGGAGCTTATTTCTTTTAGATGTTGCAATTATTTCTAAAAGAATGACAAGAAAATTTAGTTCGAATATAGGGGGCTTAATTATGGCATTCTTCATTTAGATTTCTGTTAAATAATAAGACAATGCGCTAATTGTGTGCTTATTGAAGTATTTTAGATGTTTTTTATCTTCAGTTTGAGATTGTTTGAATTTGTTCTTGTAATCGGCTTACGCTAATTGACCCAGTGCCCAGTTAAGCTAACAGTCATGTATTTGAACTGTGGGACAATGCAGGAGTACCCGGAGAGAACCCACGCATGCCCAGGGAGAACATGCAGAAAACCTCCCCACAACTTTCTTGCTGCAAGGCAACATTGCTACCAACTGCATCACTGTGCAGCCTTATAGAATCATTTATTAAAAATTATTATTATTAATAATTAACACATGTCCTCATTTTGTCATCGGACAACCACCAATTTATGTACTTTAAAACAATGTACTTTGTCATTGTGATATATATATTTCTAAGTCCTGAAACTTTCTAAGACTGTATGTAATAAGTTATTTCAAATCTAATAATGGTTTTTATTGCTAATTTAGTCTTTTAACTGTGTCTTAATTTCTATTCTTGCACTTTTATAAGATTTTATTTTCATAAATTAAAGTTTTTCTTGCTTGTGTGGTTCTTTTTCTTCCATTTTTTTTCATGTACCTTGCTACAGTTAAAACTGAATTTGCTTCACACTGACTTTAAAGTTCATCCTGAATCTTAAATCTCTTTTTGCTGCTCCTCAGGTCCAGAGACTATGAGGGCTTCTTGTCGTGTCTCCTTCTCCCAGAGGAGGCGCGGCGCTCCTCTCTGGCTCTGAGAGCCTTTAATGTGGAGCTGGCACAGGCAGGTATTCCTCCATATAGCTGAATGGGAGGTTGTTTTTTATATTGAGGTCTAAACTGATTGTCAAACTAATGCTAGGTGTATGGAAAAGTATATAGAAGTGTCTGATACCAGCAGCTCTTTTAAACTAATGTGTTCAGCGTTGGACTCCCTGTTTTTCCGTCTTCACCAGGTGAAAGACTCCGTTTCCCAGAAGACCATTGGTCTAATGCGAATGGAGTTCTGGAAGACGGCCATAGAGGAGATCTACAGAGATGACCCTCCGAACCAGCCTGTCAGCACTGAGCTGTGGAAGGTAAATGTCATTACAAAGAATTTTGAATTGACACATTTTCAAGCATTTAGGGGTCAATAATCTTTATATTTATTTATTTTTGTAGGCAGTGAAGACACATGGTCTTACAAAAAGATGGCTGATGAGGATTGTTACAGAGAGGGTAAGAAAGAAAGTTAAAAGAATAGCATTCAGCATGTCCAGTGGGTACCATTGTGCCAGTTCAGATATCTTTGAGTAATTACTGTCAGTACAGTGAATGCAATTGTTTAACTGGGATCAATATATTCCTCTGGGACTTGGAAACTTTGAAGCCAAAGGATCAAGAACTCGGAGCAGAAATGCTTCCAAGTTCGGAGACCACAGTTTTATTTTAGATAGAAGAAAGTGAGTGTTCCTAAGGTTACAGTTCTTTTTGTAGACTTTTGTTCTTTTTGTTGACACATTTCATATTTTAATGGTTATTTTCTATGGTTTTGGATTCTATGCAATTGCAAAGACTTTTACTCTGATTTTTTATTTTTTTTTTCAGTTTGGACAGTTGTTATGATGCGAATCCGTGGCTGCTAATTAGCATTTTAAAAGTTCAAATAACCTCTGGGATTTGAACTACAACTCCAAATCCCAGAGGATGCAGAGCAGAGGTTTTTTTTTTCAAAAAAGTAATTCAATTATTTGCTTTTTTGCATTTTTAATGTACTTCTAATATAGTGTAAAAAGGCTTGAATGGTTAAATGAAAAATCTGCAGAATGTGCCAATTTTTTATCCAAATATTCAGTAAATTGTCAGGGTAATCGATTACTAAAATAATCGTTACTTGCAGCCCTAGTTAATAATTGATCATTCTCACTAATAAATGATGTTTCTGTTTCTTGATATTAAAAGTGAAACTCACTGAGTCTCTCTGGTTGACCAGGAAAAGGATCTGGATGACAGAGCCTACAGGAACCTACAGGAGCTTGAGAAGTATTCAGAGAACACACAGTCTTCACTATTATACCTGCTGCTGGAGTGTTTAGGTATGTATTCATGAGAAATGGTGCTGAAGGTTTGACATGTTGCTGCATTTTTAACATCAACTTTTCTTAGTGCTGCGTTCTCATTCTACTTTTTTTCTTTTTCTTAATCAAGTCTCAAAGGTGCTGAAAATAAAAAAAATATATATTTTTTCCTTCAGACAGCAGCATTGGTCTCTTTTCTGACCTTTTCCCCTTTGGCAGAAACATTGCATCTCTTAACTCACCAGTTTTGTTGGCTGTCTTCCTGTTTCCTCATTAGTGAATACAGGAGTGACATCAGGGTGAAGCAGTTTCTCATTCCAGCTACCACTCATGTCTATTCTGGGTTTAAAAATAGCAGCAACTCCATTAGTAAGGTCATAATCACCCCACTGTCTGGTCTAAGGAAGGATTTTGTTGCTGAGATTTTTTTCTGTTTGCAGGAGTGAAAAATGTCCATGCAGATCATGCAGCAAGTCACATAGGAAAAGCTCAGGGAATCGCCACGTGTCTCAGAGCCACTCCTTACAACAGCAGCCAAAGGAAAGTCTACCTGCCCATGGACATATGCATGCTGGTGAGTTGCTTCTGTTCAGCCTTATGAAAACAATATTTGAGGCTGCTGCAGTTCAGATATTGATCCCAAATCAGTGTCAACTCTGTCTGCATGTCTTTTTCAAAATGTCTCCAAATTAACACAAAGCTGGACAAGTTTTGGGTAAATTATGAACTCTGAGATGTTCTGTAAAGAGTCTGAATTCATGTAGATTGAAACAGGATTTTTCATGCATGGTAACATATCTGTTGAAAATAGCATTTCTGAAGGACCGAATTTGTGCAAAGACCTTTTTATAGAATTGCTATTTAAGATTTTTCTATCTTTACCATCACTCCAATATACAAACATTGGAATTTTTATCTTAAAACTTTTATACCCCATCAAACTGCTGAGATCACTTGCTAGGAAGGGACGATATATTGGCATTATCATCAGTTGCTGTTTTAATGTGTTGGTATTGGTCCGATATTAATAGCTGATGTTTATTTTCATCTTGAAGCAGAGAAGAAATGTAGGAAATGCAAAAAGGTATGAAAAACATAGATAATTCACTTAGATAATTGGTAAATATCAATTATTGATCATAGCTGCAATATTAATATTGAATACCTGTATTTTCATAAATTAGTCCATCCCTAAACCGGAAAAGAGTGAGTGAAGAAATGGTTGCAGAGACCCTGGTTGGAGAAGTTTGGAGAAATATGCTACCATCATGCAAATGTTTGCACCTTAGAGATCTGCAGATATTTCATTAAGTTAATGCAGAACTTCTCCTATCTTCTTCAACCTGACTTAAATTGCAAAATAAAAATATGGTGACAAGGTTTATATACATATTAGGAGGTGCACTGATAAATCCCTCATTGATAAATCACCCCAGATTTCCTTAATTTTGGGTGATGTCACCGTATTGTTGCAAACTTAGCAAATTTGTTGCTATATTTATTTTATATTTAAAGACTTTTTAGACAAAAGAAATCAGTTTTGGCGAAAATCTAAATTGGCGCTCATCTCTTAAAGAAGTTTCAGTTCATTTAAAAATAGAAACTCCACGCAAAAATTTCCATCATTGTTTTGTAACTTCTATGCTTCTTGAATCCAAAACACTTGAATCAAATGTCTGAATTCCCTCATCAGCAGTTATTTGGTTCTTCAGATTCCTGGTAATGATTGATGCATCTAAAAGTTGGGCACCCTTGATATAAATAATCTGTGAGGCAAAGGCCCCTCATGCCTCTACTTTGACAGAATCAGGGGAGGAAAGGGGGAAATCAAGGGGAGGAAATGTTACTCTGCAGCCGTTTGGCAAACATGAGAGCATTGGATTGAAATCATTGTGGAGAGTAATGCCACAAACATTTTCCAACCTTGTCTGGGCTTTCTGCCCGATGTGAAGACCAACTGCTGCTGCTAGAAGAGCTGACGGGGAGAACCAGGGCTGTTGTTTGAAGCATGCAAGCTCTGCCCTTAAAAAATCCTCTGATGCAAAGATGACGCTTCGGACCCCAGGCTTTCTACCCGCATTCCTTACCGCTTCCAGAAGAGGGAGCTGGAGGTGTTTTTAATCACCCTGCAACAACCAACCAGTACTATCTACAGTACAACGTGAAATGAGAACAGATAACAGATGGAATATTTCTCTAGTAACACTTGACTGATTAAACATAACAGAAAAAAACAGAGGAGACAAGAGACAGACGAGTTGAGGGTGGAATAATAAAAAATCAACAGCATGACGAGCCACACTCATTTAAACACATTCATCAGACTGCTTACATCAAGAATCTTTTAGTTTTTCCGTTAATTTTGCTTTGACATGTAAAACTGACACCTAAGACATTTAATGGTGTCATTCTTTGATGGAGTTTTACTTGGGACATTGCTGTAAATAAATAGCATGTCTTAATATATGTAATCTTTATTTCTAACCTATTTTTATGCTTTTAGAAAAGCTGAACTAAAAAACTCAAACACTTGTAGCATTTTAATCTGTAGATAAAAGTTCTCGAACAGTGTTTGTGTAATTAGGTCATTAAAAAGACTTCATTGCAAACTGAGAAGGTCAAACTATTAGATTAATGTGTGTTGGACTTCCAGGTTGGCCTACACACCACTTCAATCAAAGATCCACAAAAAACACTTTGGATAAATAATTTAATGGAGGGAGAATTTTGGCTTTCACTGAATATTTATGTGTCCCATATTCCATGCAGATCATAATTACTCAGCTTGTTTATATGTATAAAACTCACTTTGTAAAAAAACACTACAGCAAATCTTTTAACTCGCCATTTCCTTCTCACAATCTTCCACATCCAAACAGATTTCCTTATAGTAGTTGCAGTTAATGCTCAACTATGCATTTAAAGCTATTAGTTGTGCTTTGTTTTTATTAGCTTCCTTCATCTTGTTATGGTTTTGTGATAATGCTGTTAGTTTGCATTGCTGAATAAACTTTAAAAGTGATCCATAAATGGCTCCATCCAGTATTATTTCCCTAAACAGTGCTCTCCTGTGTGATTCGTCTTCATTCGGATTGCTTTGGGATTGCAAAGCGTTAGCGCAGTAATCTGATTGTGGTCGCACTTAATTATTTAGAAAGCTTGAGATATTGCTGTAGAATCTAACCCTGCTTCAAACTGGTATTTACAGACATTTCAGTGTTGGTCACATACAAATTTTGAGGTTCTTTTAATAATTTAAAGATCTCTATCTGTATGACTATTATCATAACATCATACATTTACATATTATATAGTGTAAACTCCAAAGTTTTTGGTTTAAGAGTGTAAACTAACATTTCCTGAGTTATACTTCAATCCTTTTAAACACTGATTCATGATCTGTGGGAAAGCAGCAGCTTGAGCCAATTTGCTGCTTGGTTTGTCCCTTTCTGACGTGTCTGATGGGAGCTGCAGGTGTGAAATGAGGCACACCAAGTCTCCATAAAAATTTAGCTCTCAGTCGGGGCAACGTTGGCCGTATGCCGTCATCCCATTTCATACCTCAGACAATACTGGAGCTAAAAACTCGCTCTCTGGTAAAAACCAATGTATAACATTTCTGGTTTTAAGAGCTCTGTCTTTTTTTTATTGCAGATTTTCCTGGAAACGTAATTCTACTTGCACAGATGAATCTAAGCTTTCCCTGCAAGTTGTGTCGGCATTTATTTGTCACTTTCTCTACTAATTTTATTGACAATGCACCTTCAACTCACCTTCACTATATGTCTGTTGCTCCATTTACGCCTGTTGTATTCAAAAGAAGCAAAAGTGGGACTCAACCATGAGCTTACACTAGAGCTATTTTATTTAAAAATCAAATATAATTGTGCATTTATTGAGGTTTAATATTTGTCAGAAGCAGCAGATGGTTCAAAGCAAGGACAATGGTGCTTTGTAATAGCTTTGCAGTCCCTGAAACGATTTCTTTCTTTTATTGCTGGTCTGAAACGTTGGTCTTTTATCCTTTCATTTAATATTTTTCTTCTTTTCAATACCCTTTAAATACCTGCATCAATTTTTCTCATCATCTCTCAGTAATCTGGAGCTGAGTCACCTCCTCTGCAAATGTGCTGCATGTAAGCGGAATGGGAGGAATTGTTCTTTGAATGGAAATCGCTCTGCTATTTTGATCCTTTGCTGGATTCAAAGATGAAGTCAAATCTCTTCACTAAGGTGCTGAGAAATGATGAAAATCTGTATTATTAAACACGACAATGTGTTGTCAGTAGATATATTTCTAATGAGCATATCAACATGGAAATGACAGTCAAGTTTATTGGTTCATAAGTTATTTTACGTTTGATCAAGCGAAAAGACTCATTGGATAAGCATTGAAAATGTTTAGTAAAATGTATTTTAATACTTTGTGAAAAGTGTTTTTCATTGATGACAACTTCAAGACACCCTCCACACATATAGAAACATATCATCTGCTTTGATGAAGTGTCATTCATTAATATTGGCTCTCATCTCATCCAGACTGCAATCTCCCAGGATTTCACTGACTTTAACTGGGTTTTTCTTCAGCAGTGGAGTTTTGTGCAGTGAGTGTGCTTATAGGATACAACATTTAACTGAATAATTTAACGTCTTCATAGAAAAGCTGTAACTGGTAGTTCCTTTCTAAAGCTCCTTGCAAGTGGTCCTTTACTTTTGCGCAGGTCTTCTGATAATTGTTGCTCCTCTGTCAGAAATCACCTGGTCAAAAAGGTTAAAATTATATTCTCCAAGATTATTACCCCAATGGTTCTTACTGATAAATAAATATGTCTTCAACCAATGTATGTTTTCAAACAAAGCTCTTAAGATAACTATTTACCTTTTTACAGGCCATCAATTGGAACTAAACCTGCTTTCTAAATACTGATAGATTTCATCTGGTTTCTTGGCTTTCTGCCTCTTTGCTTCTGTTTTTGTTAAATTTTTTTTCGCTGCACCTTCCACCTCAGCAAATAATTTATGGACTTAGTCATACTGATTTCTTTGCATGTGTATTATTTAGGGTGTAATGTCAATAACCCTATTAAAAATGGATTCACCGAGATAAAATGTTGATGTATTGAATAGTTATTTTCTCCAATGCAGGATTTGTCGCTCTTAATTTCTTCTCAGCATCTTATGTAAAGTGAAAATATCCGTATTCAGTAATAGTTCAAACTTGCACTTAGTTATCTTATCAATCTTTATTTTCTTATTCTTTCTTGAAACACAATGTTTGATCGTCTCTGAATTCTCGAGGATGAAATGTTGAAATAGTTAATCTGTCCATTTGAAGTTATGAATTCAGAGAAATTTCTTTTGGATTTAATGTGTCAAAATGGAAGGAAAGTCGAACAAAGAAGTTTCCAGTAGAATTTAATTTCTTTCAACAATTAAAAGTAAAAATATTTTCCTCTTGAAACAAATCTAAATTGTATTTTACATATATATTTAATATATAAATATTGAATATAAATCATAAATTTGAAGTTGATATCTGATCCAAATACTTTCTTTGGTGTAAGGTGCATTTTCAGACAGACACTTTTATATGTCATCTTTCAGCATTAAGATTCCTCCTACTTTGACGAGACTCTCAGGATGTCTTTCATGCGCTGCTTCTCTGAGTTTTATCTGCAGATTTACAGATGAATGTTTTTCTGTCTTTGCAAAATCTGTATTTTTCATAAAGTTTTGGCTTAATTCCTTCACTGATTGTGTTCTTCTTTCACAAATTGGCCTTTTTTGAGTTTTGTATACTCCAGGTAATGATTAATCGATTTCTAAATTAGTTGAATACTGTTTCACTAATTGATTCATCCAGATTAATCCGATTAATTGTTTCAGCCCTGGATATTGACGACACTAATCTGTGATCTGGAAACAAACGCAGTGGATTCTGTTTCTGTTTGTATGTTTTTTTTTAAGCACGGAGCGTCTCAGGAGGATTTCATCCGTGGCAGCCGGGAGAAGAACGTTCGAGATGTTGTGTTCGACATCGCTAGCCAGGCTCACATGCACCTTGAGCATGTATGTAACACAAAAATTATTTTCTAATTGTTTTTGTCTCAACTTTTACACAAATCAAATGTACTGTCCTACTATCAAAAAAAGACTTTGGAAATTGGCTAATCCAAAACCTTAATATCTGTTCATTCAATATTGTATTGAAGGATATAACTGAACTAAGTCCAGCTAGAAAAAAACTTCTTTACAAGTACATAGTACGTGATTTTTATAGTTCTTTATAAATATCCATTATTAAAAACGTGTTTATTTTTCGTCCACCATTTTACTTCTATGTTTAGGTTTCTACAAAATTATTGCAAACAAATGGATGGATGCATTTTCTTTAATGGAATGTTGGTGTCTTTGGAAAGTAAAAACCCAGATAGTTTCCAACCTAATAACAAGAAAAATAGAGCTAAGAAATATTAATGGGTACTTTAAGTAAAAAAAAATTATAATAATAAATGAAAAACTCCAAAAACTATATTTTTAGAAAACTTTTTATTTAATCATTTCAGTCAAAGTTATTAAGAGTTGTTGTGGACCCCTGGACTAAAGTTTTGTACTATGTCAGTTTCAAAGAGACTCGCTCATTAAAAGCCACTTTAGAAACTGATAGCAAAGAGGGCTGTCTGGCCTGTAGAGGAAAAACCTTCAACAATTAAGGAGATGTTACTGTGAAAACTCTGTCTTCTCTGGTTTTATTCACATCTTTGTGATTTTCTGGTTTATTCACCCAAAATTTCTTTAAAATACCAAGTAATAGTCAGGTAGGGTTGGTTTGACACTTGATGTTACCATGGCACCGGCAAGAATCAGAAATTATGTTTGCATGTTTTAGTAATAGCATCATGCTGGGTAATTCAAGAATTACTTGATCCGTACAATGAATGATGTTAATCTGAACATGAAGTGATTTAAAGTCAAATCAAAAAAGGTTTCTTTTCATGAATTATTTAACCTAAATAATTTGTACCACACATATGTTTATTCCTAGTTCAAATGGGTGAAATGAATGGAGGGGAAAGGAAGGAAAACTCTCATACACACTTGGTAAAAGTATGAATCAAGTTCAGCACAGATGGACGGTTACAGAAAATGAGTGGTCCAAAACGTCAATGGAAATGCGCAGTTAGCCTCTTTGGTGACATTTTATGTCGGAACGGTTTAAACGCTGCAGAAACTCAAGAAGGATTTTTCTTTGGAGGGCCTAAATTATTTTCAACAAGGAAAATCTTAATTTGTTTCACCAATGATATCACCATTGATTGGATGTGAATCCTTTGCTAAAGCTGTTCGTTCAGCTCGTTCACATCCACTGCACTTTAGTTATTCTCCACACCTTTTACGCCACTTGAACAGCAGGCATAGGTTTGGTGTTTTTAAAATTAACTTCGCTGGTGACTCATGCTCTGGCATGCTGTGGGTTGCAGCTTGCACCTGCAACGCTGTGGATGACTCAAAATGTCCTGCAAATATCTTCTGTTTACTATTTTGTTTCCCCTAAGAGTTTGCAGCTAATTGGTTTGGAGATGTATTAGTCTCCACTTCCATGCCTTATTGATTTTTGTCCTCATGGAGACTTTTTCATTATGCAACTGTTCAAACACTAAGGATTTAAATTTAGTTTGCTCATTGTTTGCACCTATAAAGAAATTCTGCTAGAAGGTAAATCACATTAAATTACACAGAGAGAGTAATTGGGAAGTAGGAATCAAAGTGCTATTTTTCATCGATTTACTGTTTCAATGTTGTTGTTTTTTTAAGTTACAATCAAATTTCTGTTTTAAGCAAACTTCCCACGAATTCCAGTAAAGTAACATTTCATTAGTGCATAAAAACCAGATGAACCATACCGATTTAACGATGAAAACACAAACAGTTCTTTGGATGTCTTACCACTTGATCTAATCACAATATCTTGAGTCTGGCTT
This sequence comes from Brachyrhaphis roseni, assembly GCA_903066815.1. NCBI lineage: Eukaryota > Metazoa > Chordata > Actinopteri > Cyprinodontiformes > Poeciliidae > Brachyrhaphis > Brachyrhaphis roseni. Next base: position 29,008 of record CAEFZY010072391.1, on the reverse strand, counting down.
TTATCCCTCATTTTCAGGCTAGTTTGTGGCATATTTCTAAACGTTGTTTAATTCTATTCCATTAATAATTATAAATCCATGAAAAGACTATTGAATTAAAGCAATTGCCAGCACTGTCTACACCAATGGTCAGCAACATTTACATTTACATCTTTACACATTTGTCAGTTGTAGCAGCAATGCACTGTTTTACTCCAGCAAGCCTGTGTGTTAGACCAGTCTGCAAACACTTCCTTGGAACAGCTTGACAAACACTGTTAGGACCCACAAATCCTTTGTTGAATTGTGCTGGAACATGTTTGAGCCACAAAAGGCCAAACCTGTAGCTGACAGAGCTCAGGGGATTCGTTGCTAACTTCACAAATTCAGACCTCAGTCTACACACCCACAGGTTCTTCCTTCCCTGGGAATACAAAGTAATTTCCGTTGAAAGAAAGGGCCTGAGCAGGTTGTTTCACAGTTGATATTGACTGGTGTTAAAAGAAAAACAGAGAGAAAAAAGAGGATTTAAAAATCAACCTATATCATATGTTAGAAATAATTCAGTGTGAAAGAAGTCAGTTAAGGACAAACGAGATGAAATATATATCAAAATCATTTGTCTAAATTAGGGAATACTCTCCTTCTATTAACTGATTTTGGTATATTCATGTAAGCAATAAAACAAGATAAAACTTAGACTAAAACTTACAAAAATGAGATGTTTGTACTAAAAAGAATGTGTTCTAATTAATTAAGTAGTTGACTTAATTAAGGCTGATCTGGCAGAGTAGAAATCTAATTCCTGCACCCCATGTGGAGCTGATGATGAGATTTTCTTTTGCTTTTTTGCTTCTATTTGCATATTTTGCAGACTTTGACTTCTCACAGTGGGGAAAATCCCTAAGTATTTAGTAACAATTGGTGACCTCTATCCAGAACAATGTTTTTGCTTGACCTGACTCTATCTTGTCAATACTTGATCAAACTAGGTCAATGATATCTAAATTAGTTTTACTTCCTGCCATGACAAATGTGATTACTGCAAAATCTACCAAAACAATGAGGCAGTTGCAAGAAAGCTGCAAAAAGTCATTTTTCAGGGTTTGCCAAAACTGAAGTAGGAGACTCAGCAAACATGTGGAAGTGTTCTGCTTAGATGAAGAAAAAAAAAAGAACTTCCTGGCTAACTTGCACCTGAACGGATCATCCTCCCTCACAGTAAACCATGGAAGCAGGGAAAATATAAATGAATCCTGGAAGAAAATAAGTTGCATAACTTTCCTTCTTCTTCCTGTGGTTTGGCTAATATGAGATGGCCACTAAAAGTGACCATTTTAGGCAGTGGTGGACACTGCTATCTAAAAAGTTAGTAGTTACTGGAAGCTATGCTGCTAATGTGCTAATTTCAACCATACTGACTTGCCTCTTGCTCAAAAAAGTGTCTTAAAAAAGAGAATTTTATAGAAGGAGGCAGAAATTCTGTATTAACAAACTTCAAAATAAGATTATGAATATAAATTTCAGCAGTGATGTTGAACTTCATCTGAAAGTTTACAAAGCAGCCAAGTAAATTATCTTGTTAGAATTTAACTGAAAAAAGTATTTAGGGGAAACTAAATGCACTAAACATTTTAGCTCCAGTATTAGTGAAAGTTTGCCCACCACTGGTTTTACATTTACTTTATCATTCTCACTGTCTTTATTACTGGTCCTCTTTATGCAACTTTTTTTTACCAACACGTCACTAATGGTGAAGAGTTATGCTGTGTGTCAAGCTGACAGTTCTTTGGTTGTTATGTTTTTGGCATTTAAGTACTATTATGTTTGTCATACTGTTGTATTTTTGTACATTCAACAAAAGTATTTAGGCTAAATGATGTTTTTATTTAAAGTGTCCTAGAAAGACAATTTAGTTGTTGTTTGACAAACTGCCTGTTGCAGGTAGACAAAACACAGGTTTATTCATGCTGTTACCATTTTAGTGTCTAAGTGATGCTAAGGTCGGCGTTGAGTGCCTGAGCAAAAACAGAATCCTCTTGAAATAATCGGGTGCAAAAGTAGATGGAAAACACTTTCAAAAGCTTAGAGGAATAGCGTCGTAGAGGCATTCAGATATTATTAGAAAGTCTGACTCAGTCTGTGTTGTTACTCAAGTATCATAGCTGCACGTATGTAGTAGCAAATTCATATACAGTAGTCTTTTATTAGAGATGTTAAGAATTTTTCTTTTTCAACTTTTTTAATGCTGGTGGCAGCAAATACAAAGTCAGTTTTTATCATAAGTTGCAATCTTTTTGAAACTTACTTACACAGGAAAAACAGTTTTGTTTTGTTTTTTCATTTCAGTTTGTTCTGCTTTTTTCTGCTTCAGGCCCGATCGTTTAGCCACAATGTTCCAGCAGCAGCAACCCCGGCCTTCCTTCCCACTGTAAGTTATAATATTCATCTGCTGTTCATCAAGATCTCATTTACATTTTAAAATCACTTTTTTCTCATATCACTGATGTTTGCTTCAGTAATCACCCTGAAAGTCAGCCGTCGTATGCTGACTGCAGATCTTGTTTGTGCAGACAACCAGATTTGTTAAGGCATTGAGAATAATCCAATTTAATCAGGTTTTTTTTTCCCTTTTGTCTGTGGAGCTGAAACCAAAGATATTTGTACATTGCATAAAAATATGTTTTTCTGCTGTCTGAAAAAAAGCAGACTAAACTTTTTATTTTTTCAATCAGTTAGGGTTACAAAAATAATCTCTAATTGCTAATATTCAGGGCAAAGAAGGAGGTAAATATTTTAAAGATTATTACTTTTAGATTAAGAAGGTTACATACACTAGGAGTACTATGCTTATAAACACCCTAAGGAAACCAATCAGTACCTTCAAAATGACTGTGTAACCCTCGGCATCGGTCCGATAAGTCAAACTGGGTCGATATTAACAACCAATGTTTATCTTAATCTTGTTCCTGTTTGTGTTTCATGCTTTTACATGGTGTCATAAAAGTAGGGACAGGTGTAATTTATATATTGGTAGAAATATCTGCAATATGTCAGAGAGGTTTCATTTAATGAATGTAGAGTTCACTTCAATTGAACCGAGATTTACTTTTTTCGGCAAACCAGACGGCAACTTCCTAACAAATCAGACTTTCAAGGCAAACGAATCAGAGTTTGATTAAAGCAGACCAAACAGGGCTGGTGTGAATTTGACCTAAATGTAACTTTAACTATGCATGAACTCAACCTCAGAGGCTGCTTTCTGCTGGTGAATAAAACATTTCTATGGAGTCCATAATAATGATCCATCACTGACCTGCTGCAACTACGGGATAGAGTGGAGAAATGGACTCTCTGTCCTGAAGGACTTTGCAGTGGACCTTCTCCAAGCAGCAAAAAGGCCCCTTCATGCTTGTGTGGGAGTGTTGCTGTCTATTTGTGTTCAGGATAGCAATCCACATGGAAAGCAGGCACAGTCTGCATTGCTTTCTTCTTGTCCTGAAAATTAGATTCAGATGAACTGCAGGTTCGGATCATTGTGGCAGAATGAACAAAAAAAAGAGGAGCACCAGTGAAGGCTAGAGGACATGAATCACACCGACTCATTTCAAAACAACACAAAGAATGACAGCAATAGACCTGAGGGTTCATATCCAAGATTTAAGAAAAACAATTTATAAAGATGTTATGATCTGCAGAATCTTTTTTGATTTAAGCACTTCTTTAAAGAACTCAGCAATTTTTTTCAAATAAACTATTCTTGTCTGCTGTAATGAAGCAGAAAAGCCTCCTCAAACAGTGTGTAGGTGGAATCTTGTTTCCATGTGCCCAAATAGAAAAAAAGTCTTTTGAAAACACATTCTAGCCTCTGAATTACCACCAAATTGTTCAGAGAGACATGGAGGAACAGACACTTCAGAGAGCTTTGCCGGCAGAATAAAGAATGTCCGTAAGATGTTTCTGCACCGCTCGCTCTCTGCTGGGGAGCGAAATGACAGGTGTGCATAACGTTGGCCAGAAGGATGAAGGGGAGAAAAGCAACAACCTTTATCCTGTGGTTCTTGGGTTAGAGAAACAAAAAGAGATGGTAAAATTTCAGCTTTGAATAAGTTCCTATTTTTAAGGTGGAAACAGTCTGCCATAGGTTTGACATGTTTTTGTTTTTCCTTTTTAACATTTGAAGTCCATACACTGAGATTTCAAATAAAATGTGACGCCCCTTCCAGATGCTAAGTAATCTCATGTTGTTACAGGAAAATGCATGTGGGTCCATTTTCTTCCGCGTTTTATCATTAAAATACCTTTGCCTCTGAGCAGGAAGTGAACAGAATCAACATTCTACGACCTCTGGGAAAAGCTTCTCACTGAAAAATGGTTTTTATTTTCCTGCTTTATTCATTCCTTTCGTCATTTTAAGACCCCTAACCCCTGATGCAGAAAAAAACAGTTTAGAAATACGCTGCAATCACAGTTTGTCTGCAGGGGTCACCTTAACGAGTGGCTCTTTTCTGTTTTCTTCCTCCTATGCTTTTACATGATGATGTATGCAGTGACTGTTCAGTTACCCTTTGATGGAAATCCGCCTACGGCTCATCCGTTTTCACACAGAGGCTCTAGGTTTCATTCTTGGTAAATCCTGGATGTTTTATTTCCTTTTTTCAATGGGGCTCTTCTAGAGCAATAACCCAGAGTTTTAATTCTTTTAGAGCTTTTATGATCTTCAGTTTAAAGGAAACCTTGACTAGTTGAACCTGTTGGCCTAAATATGTTGTAATTTTTCTATTAACCCCCCAAAAATTTTGTTTGTGATATGTAAAAACAATTTTTTTAAATTGTATATCTTTATTTTACCTTATGCCTACAGAGGTCGGCATTTTTTCACCTGCTCAATGCATGCCGGGCCAATGATGCTGCATTGGCCCGGCAACAGGACATCTAAACAAACAGGAAGATGAGTGGATGTTTAAAGAGATAGTGAAGCATATTTAAGTCTTTGTAACAAACCCATTCTAATATATTTAAATGTTTTGGCACCAATGCTAGTCATAAACCTTTTGAATTAGAAATTGTAGCTTTTTACAGCATATGCTCTCTATTTTGGTTAGCATTTCCAATTAGCAGCAGCACCAATACCATTTTTTCTTTTTCTTTTTTGGCCAGATCTCTCCTATTCAACCATTCGGTCCTTCTCATTTTTTCATTTTTGCACATAAATTTCTGTTCTGGCTAGTCTGAGCTACCGCTGCACCTAGCCTACGTCATCTACCCAGGATGCATTGCAGTGTAAGCAACATGGCGATATAAATAATGTGTATTTTTCAAACTTATCTTGGAAAAAGTTTTTTAAATCCAAATAAGAGTCTCAGATATAGAGACTTGGTGCTTTTGAAGCTCCACAGTAATTGGTGGCCCACTGACTGACCGCTGTTTGTAGATCAGGTTTGCAAATTAAATCAAGTTTTTATCTGTTTTTATGAACGCAAAAATTTAGTAGATCAGACTCCAAGATTCTAAAAAGTGCAGAAAGTTTCAGAAACTGTCAACTTTGAGGATGTGAGGTATAAATTCAGGACACAAACTGAACCAGCTTGTGCTTGTTTTGCTCTGTGCTCCAGGTCGTGTTAGAGGACTATCTGCAGAGAGTCAGGAAAGCTGATTTTGATGTTTTCCACAAGAGCCTCCTGAACAGAAACCCTCTGCTGCCCTTCCAGCTGTACCTCCGTTCCTGGAAGAAAACCTACTGATAACAGCTCCCACCTCTCCCAGATCAACCAGTTTGACTCTAACTGCGGGACTGGCACGCAGAGACTTTATTTACTGAGAATCTGCTCTCAGAATGCTAAACAGCACGTTAATAAAGACACACAGACTCTGTGAAATATGAGCACTGGCATTGACATCCTCACGCTCAGAGAAACTACAAACCCCAGCTGGCTGGTTTTCACTCCCATCAGCTTTGTATCTGGAGTTTTTTTTCCTAGAAAACAGATGGAGGAAAGATACAGAGACACACTGGGCTTTGGAGAGCACATGCTGCAGTAATTAAATGCTTTTTATTCTCTACTACCTTCTATGTGACCTGATTGTCCATCATCGCCACTGATTTAAAATTTTAAGATTTGATTGGATTTATATTCCTGGAAAATTGGCGCCACTTACAGCTTATCTTGTTAACTATTGATCCAAAGAAACCCAACAATTTGATGCCGTTATTTCTTTTACTTTATTTAATTATGTAGCAACCTAAAAAATTAGCAGTTTTGTTAAAACGATTGGTTTTTGTTAAAAACCAGCCATTTGATGTTTTTCTAGCTGTCAAGCGTTTCATCTCAGTCTCATTATTTGTCTTAAAATTAATAATTTCTTCCAGTTCGCAACAAATTATGAGAAAAAGTTACTAAAAGTGTTAATTGTAAAGTTTCAAAATTTGGGTTGTTTTTGATCTTCTGATAAAGATTTGTTGTTGCAGTACTCAAAACATAAATAATAAGAGCCTCTTTTCCTTTTGGGAGACATCTGTTTGCCTACATCCATAACAGACTGCAGCTTTTACACGAGATGCCGCTCCTAATCTAATTATACTCCTCAGTCTTAAAACTTGTTAGTTTTCACCATCATGCAGAGTTTTTCTAACCATAAAACACTCCCTAACGTATTTAAGAGAATCTCTGCAAATCCTTCCAGGCTGCAATTGCAAAAGACAAAATAACCCAAATACTCTGATGCCATTTTCCTCCCAGATTTTGAAGATCCTGCACAAAGGAGCGACACTCAATCAAAAGAACAGAATCTCAGGATAATAAGGCAAATTATGTGAATGCAGGCAACATCAAATACAAACCATTTTATCTATGAACAATACAAATTACCGTGGTGGAGAGCAGTTTGAGGTGGCCTACTGACTCACTGTGTGTCGCTGTTACAGTCTGTCTCACTTCAGGTAAATTGTGGTTCTGCAGCTGCTGTCAACCCAGAGGTGCTGTGGATAGAAATAAAAAAAACAACTAGTTTATTACTTTCAACCTGACAAAACCATAAAGGAAATTAAATCATTTCTTTTCTTTCTGTATGATTAAAAATCAATTTGAATAAATTATTGATTAAAGCTCTGATTTATTGTTTTTGAAGTCTTGTTTTTAATCTGTTTCAGTTTACAGATTTGCATTTGCTTCTTCTGCCCTTAATATAACATATACTGTTACATTGAGAATCATAACATTCCTATGTATTTTATGGCGATGTTGTCTGATAGACCAACACAAAGTTATGTACAATCGTGAAGTGAAAGGAAAAAACTTGTTTTTCAAAAAGCTTTGCAATTAAACATCTGAAAAGTGGGGAATATATAAGTATTCCACCACTTTTACTCTGATACCCTTAAAGGAAAGTTACCTGTGTGATTCAGGTGCGCTGATGCAGAGATGCAGTTGTACGACACCAGCCCTTGAGGGTTGCAGTTTCAAAGGTTGAGAGCAAAACATTTTCATGTTTTACAATGTCCTAGTCAAATAACAGATCCAGTACGTCCATTTTTAAAGTCTATGGTAAAATTGAAAGTTGATGTATTCTAAATTTCTTCATCTAATCTGACTTAGTTTGAGTTGTTTTGCGAAGCTGGAGCGATATACTAATAAATATTAGTTAATCTTAGTTTATTTAGCTAACTAGAGTTAGCTAATATTTATCTTCATACTAAACATTTAGCTTTCTAACTAAGCCTTTCATTTATAAATGCAACTTCTATAAATGAATGAAGAACAGTGAAAATGTGATTTTCAAAAATTAACCTCAATTTTTTTTTCTCTGATGATCGACTGTCAATTGGTAAATAATGACACTTTTAATGCAAAGTTGTATTAAAACTTGCATTAAAGGTCCATTAAAATGGTCAACTTTGCATTAAAAGTGTCATTATTTACCAAATGACACTTCATGACAACAGTCAGACATTCACAAAGACTCCATCTTCATGACAGATGTTATGTCATGTTTATGACAGTCATGTCAGTCTTATGCACACCCTGTCAATAAAGTGTTACAGTTTTTGACTGTGTAACTTTACAAACAACATCCCATAGTGACAGATGTTTTATGGAGTTTTATATACTTGTATGAGATTTTCACTGAACAATCATTGATATGCTGGAGAAGAAAAGTCAAAAATCACCTACAAAAGACCCAAGAGAGGTGCAACCCATCATCCTCCATAGTCATCAGAACTTCATTCTACCTGAAGTATCCAGAAGTACGAGATAGTTGGTGCTTGGGAGCAGAACCAACGTAGGAAAGACCTAACCTCTGATGGGTAGCTGTTAGCAAGATGAGATAGTTGGACCATTTCAGATTGAAGATGGACTTCAGATACACTTCTTCACCTACTTTCAGTTTTTAAAGGACTTTTCTTCAAGCAGTGGTGCAGAAATGGAAGGTAGCATAAAAGAAGATCCAATTTTCAATGCAAGACAATTTACCGAAATGCTCTGCACTGATTAAAAACTCTTTACTTAGTTGACTCAAACCTTTGGAAAGCTGATCCTAAAACTGACATTCATAAATGAGAGATAAAAAAGCAAGGGTGGTTGTTTTGCATGTTGTTGATGTATTAATGCTTATTTGTTGTGTTATGTCAGTTCCTATCACCTCTGGTCTGGTTAATCTCCCTGATATTTTGAACTTCACTCTGTAACGACAGTGTACGTGTCTCAGAGATAACCAGGTTCTAGAATAAGTTTGGATGCTCAGTTCTTGGGGTCATTCTTGTATTATGTGACAACTCATTTGAATATAAATGCAAGCCTGCTGTTAAGCTAAGCAAGCCAATTTTGTTCCAGTAAAAATTTGCTCTTTGTGCTTGTGCCTTGCATAATTCATGCAGCATAAATCATGGTCTAAAATGCACCTTGAAGTATCCATTGAACTGCTGAGTGCCACTAAAAATTGCCGCAATCTTGATTATGATTTTAATACTTAAACAGTTTGACTAATGACTGACTGCCTGGACTTTGATGCTAAAGTTTCCAGGAATGAGCAGACTAAGGGAAATATCATCAAATAAACATGGTAATTTTAAATCAAAATGCAAGCTTTTTTGTTTTCTTTTGCAAAAATTGGTTTACACACGATTCTGCACAGGTCATTATGTGCCTGAGAATCTGCCAAATTAAATTTTAGCCTTATTATAGACAAATGTGCATATATAATCTCTGGTAAACCATTTTATATCAAAACTGCTGTAAACTGCAATCTGATTCAGACATCCATCTAATTCTAACTTCCAATCTAAACAAATTAGATGTTAAAAAATGAGCTTTTCCACACAATAACTAATCAGTTTAGAACCACGCAGCCACAGCAAGAGAGCAACGTTTTTCCCATTCATGCTTTTTCCCTGTCGTGTTATTTTATTCCTCCAAAGTCCACTTATATTATATTACAGTAAAAGTACCAGTAATAAGTAATTTAGATCTGTTTTCCTTGTCCAGTGGTTGAAATCTGTTTCTTTTTAAATATCCATTCTCCTATATTAATATTATCTTAAATTATAAAAATAGAAATAAAATGCTGCTTCTTTTAAAATGACAAATTTTCCAAAGTGGATATTTGTCTAAAAAGTAGTCTTTATTCAAAAAGTCATGTGATATTTGCAGCTCTAATATTAGTATATGTTTTTTCGCAGCTCTGTATAAACTTTTTTGGGGAAAATAAAGGGAATTATTATTTGGAAGACAGATAATAATATCCTGCCTTTTTTGAAGGATGTGCCTGCATGTTAGTTGTGAGCAAACAACACTTGCTATAAAAGTGAAAATGGTACAACGTCCCCACACAATCCCCTGGGGAATGGTGTGTGTGGAAAGCCGGTGATAAACCTCTGAAAGCTCAAAACAAACAATTAAATGCATTATTTAAGAAGGTTCTAGAAATGAACATTAAAAACATTCTTTCTCTGTCTTTACTGATGAATGCCCTACCTGAACACACGAAAACAACAGAAATATTGTTTTCCCAAAGTTTATTGACTCAGTTTTATACAGTTTTGTATTAAAGCTTTGAAGCATTAAAGAGACATCAGATCAAGTAGATTGAAAAACCTCTCTGACCAGATGCCCCAGAACTGGAGGGCATTCAGACTTGTCATACTTCCTCATTAATAATATCAATACACATTCCCTTCAGCTTAATGTGACTATTGATTGCCTCTGGGCTATGAATGCTATTTTTAAGATAGGAAGCTGATTGTTTAGCAGACAAGAGCCAGAGTTAATACATTTTTATACAGCTGGCATTTTGCAGAGGATTAAATTGTCACTTTTCCCTTTACTTGATTTGCCTGTTAAACTGAGGCAGATTGGATATTTGTGAGTTACTGACATTATTTTCTTTATTTTCAACGGAACAGCAGGATGTTTATAGCTTCACTAACTGCTCTGAAATTCAGCAAACTCCTGAAATAATCAATATTTTATTACAAAGAAGTGAATAAGGTAACAGTGATAGAAGTTAAGATAGATGTTTTCATGATAGGGTGATTATACATGGTGAAAGTACAACTCCAATTGTACTTATACCACAATGTTTTAGTGCTTTTATAAATCATTCATGATTAAAAAAAAATTACAAAAAAGGCAAAAAAAAACAAACGACATACACATGCAAAAATAACAGGTTGCAACCCAAGGTGAAGCTGAAAGCAGGAGGTGGTGCACCGTGAATTATCTCCTGTGTGAAATAAGAACTGAGAGCGGTATTTATACAGAAAACAAATAAAATTAAAAATAAACACAATAGCACTCACTTAAGTGTTATTAATTGAATAAGTAGTTCAAATATCTAAGTACACTTGAAATAGGACAAATCTCACTTACAAGTAACTTTTCAGCAAAAAAAAAAAATAGCTTGTCTTAAGTCAATTATTCCTTAATATTGATGGAAAAGTACTAGTCATTGGTAGATTATTTCACTTACAGCAGGGGTAAAATGTCTTATAAATGAAGAAATCTGCTAGTGGAACTAATACTTTTTCATATCAATATGAGAAAATATTGACTTAAAACAAACTCCTGTATGTTGCTGAAAAGTTACTTGTAAGTTAAGTTAGTCTTCTTTCAAGTGTACTAAGGTATTTGCACTGGAAACTAAACTAAAAATACTTTTGTGTTTTTGCAGTGCGCTCCTTCAAAGTATGAAGGGAAAAACCTGGCTGTGATAAATGCAAATCCAGATGCAATCAATTATGCATAGGTTTTAAATCTGTTCAGAAGTTCATTTCATTCTTTTTTAGTGAGCACAGGGTCATGCTCTCCTCTCTTTATTCTGACATGGCAGGTGCCTGGTTAGGCTTTAATTAAGCTCCATCCCCTGTGCCTTAAGCTGTCACTGTCGGCACCGAGACCTGTAATTACCAGCTGCGACCCAGGGTGCCGCGCTGTTTACACCAGCAGACCCAACAGCTTTCTGCTGCTAAGATACGTGAAGGCATTAATTAGACCCTATCTGCCCTGTCCCGAGTAATTAAAGTCAGTGGAAGAGACGTTCATTCACCTTCACTTCTGCAAAGTCACTGAAGCGCTGCCCTGACATCAAAGCTGCGTTTAGGAATGATTTGGCATTTGATGGCTAAAGACCTTCAGGGCAAACTAAATATCAAACTGCTGGACTGATTTACAGAACTTTTTCTAAACACCTCATTTTAAAATCAAAGTGGATTCATACATTTGAGAACAGATAGAGATGTGGGTACATTAATTATTCTGGGCATTTTTAAGCAAGTCTTAAAGCATATTGCAGCAGAATCTCAGTAGGAATCATGTAAATTTGGTTTATCTCACAAATGTAACGTAAATCTAATGCACCATGGGGCACTAGCCCAACCAACAGAATTAAAATAAACAAATTCTGTTGGTGAAACATGAAGTCTCATGAAGTTTCCCTCATAATTATACATTTCAAACCAATAAATTAAATGAGAAGAGTTGTCCCGAGAGGACTGGTTGGGATCACCTAAGCTAAATTTTAAGGTTGGGATGTCAAATGCTTTTTAAATGCTATAATAAACAGTGATGTAGTCAATTAGTGTAGTTTAGCCACAAGTATAAACCTCAAACCATGTTTCTGGTTATTGACAGATAACCAGATTTTTTTCTGCCTGGAAGGAAAATCATGTCATCCATGACAAAAAAACAGCAATAACAGCAGATGTTCACTGAAAATTTTTAAATCACATTTTTTGTTTTGAAAATGATTACAATAGTTTTAGGGTATATCTTTTTTTTTCTTTGTCAAAACAATGCAAAAGGGGGCAACTATGAGCTGGCAGCGGACCAAATACAAACCAATTAAATCCAAAACTACTTTATCCCAAAGTGAAAATCTCTGGGATTTGGGGTAATAGTTCAGGTATTATTTGAGCTTTTAAGATATTATTCAGCTGCTCCCAAAAAACCCACATTGTTGCCATAGTAACACATCATAGCAACTGTCACAAAGTGAAAAAGTAAGAATAGAAATCCTTCTACGTAAACAGCATTCAAAACCAGAAGGAATATTTTTCCAGACATGCAACAATTCAAACAATGAAAAGATTAACTCACATCTACAAGAAGAACAAATAAGAACCGCAAGCTGTCCAAGTCTAGAGTTACCACTTGGTGACCCATTTAACATTTTAATTATCTACAAACTTTTACCAACTTTAAAAAAATAATTAAAAAAAACAACAAAAAACCCCAACTTTGTTTAAACTGAATTAACTGAGAGTGAACTTTTACAAGACACTCTGATAGTTAATCCACTTTGATCCCAATTAGTGCTTAAATAAAAAAATAATCTACATTATAACAAGCAAGATATAATTATCATCTGTTTTCAGCTTCCACACAGGGAATTTTCTGCAGTGAAGATAACATAAGGTCAAAATGAAAAAGCTCTGTGCAGATGCTGACTCCTGCACATTAAATCCTTAGATGGCATTCAGATGATGCTCATTTTGAAATGAGGCCATAATATAAAATACACAATGAATATGCATGGGGTGATTTTCTTCAAATGCAACAGGCACAAAAAGCATCGTTGGTGTGCAGCCAGCCTAAGACTCTAGTTGCTATGAGGACAGCGTATCAGAGGGGATTAGCTCTTTCTGTAGCTTAACTCAACCTGACATTTTTTCTGCCCAAAGACAAAGTTTGTGGAACTGATTTTCCAATTTGCAGACTCAGGGAGAACATTTCTCTTCACAGCAAGCCAAAAAAACTTCACTGGGAGCATTAAGAAAAGCAATTTTCTAAAGTCAGCTTCAATGAGTTTGCTAAACAAAAACAGTCCTCATATGTGTCGTAGGAGGTTTTACTTCAGGAAAGAGCTTTGGCTCTTTATGTTAATTTACCTTTGGTGTCACTGCATCTGAAGAAGGCAAATGAGCTTAAATGATGGAGAAACTAAATAATGGGGCAATGGAAAGAGGGAATAAATTAACAAATGAATGACTGGGATTTTGGCCTGAACAAATTAAATGGAATATTTCTAGATGGGTTGGAGAAAACAGAAAACATGACATCTACAAAAAAGAATTTAATTCATTTATCACGATATACAGTGTCTAAATGAAAAAGTTTTATTTGGATGTTTCATCATTTAAATGCTTAAGTAAAGCATTATTAGTAAAATTTGGCTTTTTGGACTAAGATTAACAAAAATAAATAAATCAAAATTAAGTGAAAGCTAATTTTTGTCATTAAATTTGGCATTGGACACTGAGACACTGCTTTATTTGGCCGAATGAAGCTGGAGTTTGTGATCCTGCCCAGATAAGTGTGTATATATAACTGATGAAAAATAGATAGTGTGAACTAAATAAACATATGAAAGGTAAAATAAATGCATAAATATTCAAACTCTTCAGGTTAGTATTTATTAGATGAACCTTTGTCTGTTACATCTGGATGCCGTAATTGTTTCTCCATTCTTTGCTACAAAGCATCCACCTCTGCCAGGTTGCTTAGGATCAGGTGTAAGCAGCCCATTTCAAGTTCACAAAGAGGGCTGAAAAGTGGGCTTTAATTAGGCCACTCCAAGCTCTTACTGTATTCTTTTGGTTGTTGCTTTGCAGAAAATAAAACTCTTTCTAAATTGTAGTTCTCTGACAGACTGAGTCAGATTAGCCTTCAGGATTGATTATATTTTTCTGTTTCCAGGGCTGGGTGCTACATAGCATTGCCAGCATGATGCTGCCACCACCGTGCTTCACACTAGTGATTATTCAATATGTAGGAGAGCCTCATTTCTGCCTTATCAGATCAAAAAGTCTTCTTCTTGGAGTCTCCCACACAAATTTTCGTAGGTTTTGTTTTGGATTTTTCACCCTGCTGATCTGTTTGTTGACCTTTAAACCTGAATCCAGGTTTACATAAATATTTGTAACCTGCTGTTTCAGATCACCAAGCTTTGGAAGAGGAGTGTGTGATTTACTATTAGCACTGAATAACATTACACGTTTTCTTTTCACTTAAACTCAGAAAGTTCATGACTATCCATGGTTTGATGTCATGAAAGAGCTTTAGGAGAAGTTGGGTGGTTTGACTTTATTGGGAGATAAATCAGGCAGTCTGACCCAATTTGTGAAGTTGACCAGCTCTGGGCAGGCATAGAAAACTTCCAGTCAAGTATATTGGAAATCTTTTTACAGCAATTTCCTGACTCATATTTTTCAATAATAATTCATCTGCTTTGAATGGAGTGTTATTTTTGCATTCATGTCATAATTGTAGCAGGAATCCTGATGAACCAGAGGCTGGACCTCACTGACGCAGGTGTTTATTTACTAAAATCACACATCAGCTGCTCTCAGGTGATCTCCATTTCACCAACGGTGACACAGCTACCATCAATTAGCTGGATCTCTGTTGAATTAGGTCAATTTTCCTTATGCATCTTTAATGAACAGATGTTGTATAAATCTATTTAAATCTCTTCAGGCAAAATGGTGAATAAAAAATATACTTTAATTTCTATTTTTCTCTTGTGTATTTAGTTACAGAGTTCCAAATAGAAGAAAACTATAGTAAAATTAAAATGTAAATGAGAAAATTCAGAGTGCAGAGTAATTAGTGTTTTGGAATATTTTGGAGTTAATTGGCATAATTTTGCAGAGCTAAATATAGCATAATTTATTTAATCAACAGTTTGAAAGCTTTGTTTCTAATAATTGCTTGCTAAGGCTTTTATGTAATAGAGATTCATTTTGCAATACATTGTAAGCATTCACAAAAATGAGCGCAATTTAATGAAAGGCAATAAAAATACATAATTATTCAGAATTGTTGTTCTCTGAAGTTTTTAAGATTTTCTTTTACTTATACAAAAGTTATTAAAAAATACATACAAAATACATGACATGGAGTGTTTACTGATATGATTAGAGATCCTCTGAGAGACCCTGAGTCAATTATAAATAAATCAACAAAATGGTTGACAAGTCTGTAAGGAGGAAATGGAGGGGATACTTATAGGGTTACTGTTATGAATGTAAATCACTTTTGATGTGATTCCATTTAGAATAGCGCAGGTCTATTGGGAATAAAGCTGTGGAACTCACAATGTTCTGCTTCATCATTTTGTGACTTTTGTTGCAACATCTCCATCTTGTTTAATGATTTTTATTTATATTAAGTAAAGTGGGTGTGAAAACTAACCCGTTCAGAATACTGAACAAAGAGCAACAGTGAAAATACTTTTGTCAGACAATAATGTAAAATAATAACGTTTCTGTCTTGAGTACAAATCTGAAAAATATTAAAGATTTTTATTAAATTAATAAGTGTGAGGAGTGAAAGTTAAAAAAAAAACCAAGAGGTCCCCTTTAAACACATAAATTTTACTTTTAGCATTGGAAGGTTATTATAAAAAAAAGTAACAGTGTCTCCAAGTTAAACTTCTTTTTTTTTTAAATTAACTCGGCGACTCAAGGTCTAGGGAACTTGCTTGCCGTCACTTCCTCATTAAACATGACCCTGATGTGTTTTGTGCTCGATGTATAGAGCATTCCTGCCGTTAGCAAATGTCAACATAACACCTGAAATGGCTGAAAAGAGCCGAACATCTGAGGAGCCATGTCCCTCGTTTGCCTTCATCCCACTCATGAGTCACCACCTTCAGCATCCCGTGTTGCTCCTCCGCAGAGCCGCGATGTTGTGGTTGGTGACAATGACAGCATGCATTAGTAAACATTAAAGACCTATTGGTCACTAATGACTGACACGGCTGCACAAAGGAGCCTGTGTTCGGCCCTAACGAAAGCTTTTACAATGCATACGTGGGAAGCAAACATATTCTGAAATGACAAACACCTCAAGGTTGTGGAGGTGAACAAAAGACCGTTCTGAGAATTTGCTCAATGGGTTTTATTTTGATCATAAAACAGTTTTTCCCCCCTGACTTTAAGGCAGACACCTACAAACTTATCATGCCAGGTAAAATCAGGGAAGTCAAATGTTAACAGTTCACTGAGTGGATTGGAATAATTTTCTAAAGGTTTTTGAATATTATTTGTTTTGTTCTCCCAGATCAGAACCACAGCAGATCTTCCATTTTTGTTTGTACCGTTGTTTTGTTGTTTATATAACTAAAATGTACATTTTGAGAGCTAACAGTTTGATCACCTTTGATAGCAAAAGTTATCAATTAGGCTTATTTGTAAAATTAAAAACTGTTCAGGTGTTTGCAGTTAACAAACTGCACAAGGACAGTTTCAATAAGTCAATAAAACTGATATTAACAGAAATATTATTCAACTCCACCAATATTGCACTAATGTAAATTTCTTAATGTCATTATTAGTGAAGAAGGAACATAAATCTCTGAATACAGCTCCAAAATATTTAGTTTTCTTTTAAGTGTATTTATTGCCGTAGCTGTTTTTGTTGTATCTGTATCATTTGCTTAGAAAAGTAAAACTATTACCACTTTTAAGAAACAAAACCATCATTCATCTTTATGTCCACAAGGTCTTCATTTCAACTTTGAAGAAACTGAGACAAATGGTGAGTAAACTTTAGCAGCATCTACTTTATGTAGCAAGATGTGTAAAAAAGAAATGACTAAAGATGTCTGCTGAACTGATGAAGATTAGGACAGGGTTTCAGCTTATCCACAAAAAGAAATGTAGTAAAAGAGACATCTGAAAAATATGTCTCCTCAACAAATTTTGAAATTAAAGACCAACAACCAAATCCAGATATGTAATTCCAAAGAAAAACAAAACAATGCCAGTTTCAGTCATTTTTCTTGGCTCTCCCATCCCTTCCTTGTTGAATGCACGTTCAAAATGTATTACTCATTAACTGCGATAAATTAAAGCTGCTAAGTGTCTTTTTTTTCCCTCACTATGTCATGTTCTGCATAAGTAGTTTACTGAGAGCACAGATTTTAATTGGACGCCATGAAACAGTCGCCTCATCTCCAAGATGAGAGTTTAGGCAGAGACCCTGTGAAGCGCTTGTCAACATAATTGGTGAGATGAAGTACTGCTGATGCACTTTGACACTAATATTTTCATCCTTTCTGAACACTTCCCTGTTGAAGTTTCATAGAAACAAATAAACCAGGATTATTTATAGTGAGTCTGACATACTGGAAAAAAAATTGCTGTATTATGTTTTTTCTAATTCAGCAGTGACAGTAAGTTAAGTTGTGAGAGCGATGGAGACCGTAGACTAAAGCAAGCTTAAAGACATTTGGATCAGTCAGAGTACTCCATGTTTCGATGTCAGGATAACCAGCAGTGGCATCTCCTAATTAGATTAGCTTCAGTGCTGCTGCAGGTATTTGTTGTTTAAATAAAAATAATGACAGATCTTCAGAATTAGATTAAAAAATCAACACAGGCGGTGCTTCGCTGACACTCTGCAATGTGCAAAGTGTTTTTAAGTGCACTTCCCTGGATAAAGCAAACAACACGGTGAGTCTGGTTGCCATATAGTGTCAGAGGCAGATTTACCCCACAATAGGGGAATGATAAGCATTTTCTTTATATAATGAACTTTTTATGTTAATTGAATGACTGGTTCAGGCAGGAAACTAGACAGCCTGTGAAAACATTAAAGAGAGAGAGAGGGGAAGAAAAACCAGGGATGTAAGAACTATGAAAAAACAAATAAAATGCCCTTTCCTTGCCCCATGAACCTTTTTCACAGTTTCGTTAAAATCACAAACAGAAAAATCATTTTTGCTTTTGTTTTTAAAACAAGCAAAAATTAACATATAATCATGGCATGAAGATAGGGAACTTTAAAAAATGTCTTTACAAAAATTTGAACAGTGCTACATGCATTTGTATTCAGCCTCATTTACTCTGATACCTCTACATAAAACCCAACGGGGCTGATTATCTTCAGAAGTCAATCAGTAAAAAGACTTTGCAGTCTGCAGCCATGCAAAGGGCACAGAAAACATGTACAAAAAGATGCTTCTGCCATTTTAA
The DNA here is from genome assembly GCA_903066815.1 of Brachyrhaphis roseni. Classification (NCBI taxonomy): domain Eukaryota; kingdom Metazoa; phylum Chordata; class Actinopteri; order Cyprinodontiformes; family Poeciliidae; genus Brachyrhaphis; species Brachyrhaphis roseni. The sequence continues at coordinate 10,557 of CAEFZY010072391.1, read as the reverse complement.
AATCTTTTGGAATTCCATTGAAAATGGAGGAAAACTAACACTTCACATCACCCTGAATACACAAACGCCAAGGGAAAACAAAATGGTGCTAATACCTTGCAGTGGGGGAGCCAAGCTTTGTCACATTTACTTATATCTACATTTTTGTGTGAACCTCAGAATAATATAAAGCATGCAACCCCTCCCAAAAATTATCATAAGTAAAATCAGTTTTATTTTATTCTAATTTATTCATTTATTTATTGTTGGTAAATCCATTTGTGATTGCTTCAGTTTAAATATTAATTATCACAGGACTGAAACAGGATGCCTCACTTTGCTTTGGTTAACTCAGCCGGTATTTAACCACTGAAAACACACTTAATGCTAGAAAAAGCCAAAGATAATTGTCTTAATCAAGGAAGCAGCTAATATATATATTTTTATGACTTCTTCCATTGTAGAAATTCATTTTCTCTCCTGAAGCTGTTTTATGTGTGCCATCAAAAGTAATAATTTATCTGTTTTTGGTTTCATTTCTTGCTTGAATAGAACACATTTAATGCAACGATGGGGTGGGGGGTCAGGATATCACTAAGGTTTTGTTAAAGAACAAATATTGATGGAGACATAAATAAAAAACTGGAGATATTAAATGAGAGACTATGACATGTAAATAAGTTTGTTTGATTGTTTTCCATGAAAACAATCTTTCCTTTCATCTTGTCACTTTGAAACCTCGACTCATTTATCTCTGTTTTGTCACCTGTGAAGCCCTCAGAGAGGCTCTACATCGTGACTCAACGCCTGCAGCTGGAGCTTTAAGTGAAGCAAACAGGCTCCGAAGCACAAATTAATTAAATCAAAGCCAATGAAAGCTTTTGAAAATCACATCCAGAACATCCTGCATGTGTCTGTTTTGTATGTGAAGTTTCAACCGGGAGCTAAATGAGCATGGCTACTCTTTGCGCCGATGGACATGACAAAAACAAGAATTGAGTGAGAAAGGTCAATTTATTTATCAAACTATGGTCTATTTTAGTGTATCTGTTTGTAGTTTAGAACCTTCTTGTCATCATGAGGTCTTAATGAAATACCTTTGACATGTTTTGGTAAAAATACTATTTCACATCTACAGCTATTTTCCCTGGTTGGTCTTTAAATATTACTTTAAAGCCTATATATTATAGTCCTCCCCTGTGGCCAATTGAAATATAAATATACCTTCATTCATATTGACTTTGAAAAACTTTAGAATATGAACACTTTTCTCAACTCTTTACTGTGTTAAGATCATGTAAGTGTTTCTTAAATTAATGTAAACTCAGCCTTGTGTATGGTTTGTTAGCTCACCTGGTTAGAACACGGTGCTAATAATGCAAAGGTCATGGGTTCAATCCCCATACTAGCCAATTGAAATATAGAGTTGTAAGAAAATCAACCTTTCTAAATTGGAAAAGACTGGAAATTAATTCATTAGGCATGTTGATATTGAACATGTGTTAAGATCACATAAGTTTTTCTTAAATTAATGTAAAGTCAGCATTGTGTATGGCTGGTTAGCTCAGCTTGTCAGAACTTGGTGCTAATAATGCAAAGGTCATGGGTTCAATCCCCACTCTGGTCAATTGAAATAAAAATATACCTTTGCTCATCTTGACTTTGAAAAACATTAGACTATGAACATTTTTCTCAAATCTTCATTGTGGTAAGATCGTGTAACTTTCTCTTAATTCCATAAAAACTCATCATTATGTAAGGTAAGTTAGCTCATCCGGTCAGAGCGTGGTGCCAGTAACGCTGAGGACATCGGTTCAATCCCTGTACTGGCCACTGGAGACCTCTGGAAAATCAACACTTCAAAATAAAATGCTGGGTGATAAAATGAACACTTCAAAATAAAACTTTTCTGAAAAATAAAATCAACATTTCAAAATAATAAAAGGCTGTAAAATAAAATGAAAACTACAAAAATAAAAAATGGCTGCAAAATGCAATAAAAAATAAAAAATTGCTGGAAAATAAAGTCAACACTTCAAAATAAAAGAAGACTGAAATGTATACCTTTATGCATGTTGATTTTGGAAAAAATAAAATAGAATATGAGCACTTTTCTCAGATCTTCATTGTGGGAAGATCATGTAATTTCTTCTTAAATGCATCAAAAGTCACTTTCACCAGCTGAGTTTAGCTCAGCTGGTCAGAGCATGGTGCTAATAACAACAAGGTCATGGGTAGGCCTGTCACAATAACAAATTTTGCTGAGCGATTAATTGTCTCAAAAATTATTGCAATAAACGATAATATTGCTTGAAGACCATTTTAAACTGATTTAATGGAAATGACATAACGCATGCAATTTCCTGCCAAAGATAGATACACTTTATTTTCAAAAAACACTAGAACTGATAAACAAAATAAACAAAACAACCAAAAACAAAACTAAAATTGACTCTCAGTCTCCATTAACAAAAAATTTACTTGAATAAAAACTAAACAACATAAAGCCAAAGTGGAAATAAATACTGCATTCAACCAAAAGAGTGCAGATTATGAAGTCTGTTTACATATCTAATAATCGATGCTTCATTGATTATACAGACTGTTTCTTGCTTTGTGTTAATAAGACCTAAACCTTAGTGCATCAGCTCAACCTGCTTCTGGCTACAACATATCCAAATTACCAAGTGAGGCTGGTGAGTCCTGAACAAGCTGCTGCTCTGATGGGTTAACTGGGAATGCTCCGCTCAGACAGCCATCTTCATAAACTGCCATCACACACATCATCATCACAACTTCACACCTCTCTAATGTGATCATGAGGGGCGTTGAGAGTCTCATATTAAACACATTAGGCCTCCATCTTTTCTCCAGTAGCAGCAACCTGTAACAGATAGACAGACGGTGCTACTGCTACAGTTTCCAAACATCTCTCACCCTGATGGAGCAAAGTGAGAGTTAGGTGAGAATCCTTTCTGACGTCCAGATCAGTGCAGTGGCTGATCTTAGCCCTCTTTCTCTCATCTGCAACTTAATTAAAGTGTTTTCTTTTACAAGTCCACCCACAAAATGTCAGGCAGGGTTATTGTCTCTCGTCCAAGTTTCACACTCAACATCAGCAAGCAACAAGTCTGTGAGCTCGGTCCAAACACTCTATCAACTACACACAAACCTGTCACATTAACTCAATTATTAAATTTGCACATGATATGCAAGTCTTTTTTATAATGTGAAATAGTTTAGCTCCTGGGAAGAATTTGTCAAGCTCTCACGGTAGTGCTCAGAATGCTTTTCAACTCAAAACAAAACAATTAATTATTCTAAATGAAAAAAAAATTGCCTGGAAGTTTATGAGTGGAGTCTTATAAATAAACTGTTTGAAAAGAATCCACATCTTAAAATTCCAGTGAGAATCTCTGACAGCCTCACCTGGTCTGACAAACACCATGGCTGCTGTCAGAGAGACCCAGCAGCATCCGCATTTCAGTACATTTCAAAAATATTACTGAAGTGTGTGGTGTGCAAGTTTTAATTTGCTGTCCACTCTAAACATAGGCAGGTATGAGATTAGTTTTATAACCCTGGCATTGAAATACTAGTTTCATGGTTTTATGGTGTTATATTACAAAGATTTAAAACTAAATATGCAACATGATGTAACCCTGCTTTTATTTCAAATAGTTTCCTCATCATTTTGATCTGACGTCCAAACATTTAAACAGCTGATAGCGTCTTTTTTGTAAGAATTGGAATAGATATTATTCTTCTTTCAGCCAGCAGCAAGTGTGAGAGGGACTGCATTATTTTTCTTTCTTTGCATCAATTCTGGTATTTTCTGATTTTTGTCTGTTTCCTGGTTTTACCAGCACTTCCTCTCGGTATCCAGTGATCAGTCTCCCTTAGTTCTGTTACTCTATTGTCAGATCTCATGATCTATGTTGCTTTATTTAATTCCTGATTCCTTTGTCTTAATTTCTGTAATATGTGTTTTATCACCTAAATTTTGTCTCTTCACATAAACTGTATTTCTATTGCCCATATTATTGTGCAATTTGGAATTACAAAAATAAATTCCCTTAAAGGAAACATGTCAATTTTTAATTTTTGATAAAACTTTTTTGTGCTAAGATGAGGCAGAGTTTTAGCTGTCTTGAAATTATTATTATTATTTCAATGTTTATGTATTTTGCAAAATTAAAATGGAGACACTTGTTTTCATAACAACCAGATGTTATTACTGGCAGAGAAGATGAAGACAATGATGATGGTGTGGCATGTTTTTAATGACTTATCGCATTAACAAATGTGATTTTTTTTTTGCATTCATATTTAATGGAAACACTGTAATTACGATATTGTGTTCTTTTGAGGTTAGCAGAACATCGAGAAAGTTTTACACTCATTTTATAATGGAAACACAGCCAGTCCTACATTGTGCTCTTATTGTTATCTTTAAATTTAATGGCCAAAAGTACTCTAATTTAACATTTGGTACTTTTTGTGCAATTATTAGAAGCCCAATGTTCACCAACTTTCAACTTCACAATTTAGTAACTTAATTATTTTGCATGGTTTTGTCTCCACTTGAACCTGCTTTGTATTTTCATCATTTCATTCTCTACACAAACTCAATTCCCTTACTTACATTAAACCCGTTTAAACGTGTTAAATATGAGAATGGACATGAAACCAAAGTTTAATTTTAGCATAACAGCAGGACTCAGGACTGGAGCCACAACATGGCTGTCCCCATCAGATTGGGAGGATGAGTTTGTAATGAAAAATGATATTTTTACCAATAACTAAAATTGCAGGAGACGGATTACAGACAGATGACTCTTTAACAATTATATTTCATCAGAGACTCAGCACGAGCTATCCATCCATCCATCCATCCATCCATCCATCCATCCATCCATCCATCCATCCATCCATCCATCCATCCATCCATCCATTTTCTTACACTCTTGTTCCTGGTGAAGTTGGGAGGGGTGCTGGTTCACAGAGTCAGAGAGGACAAAACAACCATGCACACACACACAAATACGCACACACATGCACACTGTGAGTGTGAATATTCACACTCACAGTGTTGTATTTAGGGAAGACAATAGAAATTAAAAGCCTGTTCTGCAGTCAAAGAAGAAGTTTTTGAATCTTCTTTGAACAGATTTTAAGTCTTTACTGCTAAAATCGAGGTCACACCGAAGGCCATCAGGATGGAAAATAATGAGTTGTTTTATTGTGCCAAACACCTTTCATAATTAATTTGCTGCCTTCTTAATGTGGTAACCTCAAGATAAATGACTGATGAAAATTCATAGAGGAGCTTTCTCTGAAACTGCACCTGTTGCTTCTCTTGCTTGTTTTTCATTTTTTACATGCCCTCCAGGCTCTCTGAGGGTTTTTATGAAATGGAAATATTGCCGATTATTCACGCGATTAATTCCAACATGTCTCGTTCTGGAGATTTTCAGCAGGGAGATGCGGCACGACGTTGGCAGAGTGGCTCAGATTTGCTGCTGGAATCAAACAACCAGAACGATTTTAAGTAGAGCTTTTGAGTCGCTCTTCTTCTGAGAGCCGCATCTCCAGATGTACAGCTGTTCATTTATTATGACTGATTCTCAAACAGCCTGCTTTACTCTCAGCACTAACTGAATTAGCACTGCATCTCAGGAAGAGGTTTGTGATACTTTAACAAGCACTTTATTGTTTGGTAACACTCTCCCTCACATTCAACTCCAATTAGTTTAATTAAACAGTGCAAACATGGATGGAAGCAAAACAAAGTTAAGCATGAACAGCCTCAGTTTTTAGCAAAAAAAAAAAAGTGTTTCCCATCAAAATGTTTATTTTACCACTTTATGCAGTTTTTATTCTCATTTTATTTCCAAAACATCCCAAGAATTAAGATTTTTATGTTCAGTGATCTATCATAGGAAGTCTGTGATCTTTAGGGACAGGCCTCCTGTTTTGCAGGACCCGTTCAGCTGTTGCATCTTGTTTTAAGCTTCAGTTCTGACTAAACCTTCTTTCTTACTGATTTCCTGGAGGAACATAATTTAATTTTACCAGACTAATCACAAGAGGGTTGCTTATGTTTTTGAAATTATTGAGATTTTAATTTGAAGCAGAAACACAGCTATACTCGAAGACTTGCTTTGTTGGAACTGTAGCATCTTTTTTTTTTTTTAGGCGTTTTTGTGTTATGTATCTTTTTTTTTCTTTTATAGTGTTAACATAGGAGAAACATGACTGGTTTGAATTCTTATGCAAAGCTCAGAACTCAGTACTTTAAAACTGGACCAGGGCACTTAGAGTGGCAGGTACTTTGGTTCCATCTCACCAGGTGTTTTCACATGGTGAATGAAGCAAAATGCAAACCCACTCCACATGAACTCAGAGATGAGATATGGGTTTTCTCTTTTATCTCTTGCATCCAGATGGCAGCTTCCTTTTGTGAAAACAGAAATCTTTCTGCTCCCAACATTAATCCAAAACTGCCACAGTCTGCCAAAGCTGAAAACAAAATCCTCCTCTTCATCTCTTAGAAATACCCCTGAATGGCCCTTGAGAGATAAAACAAGAAAACACTCTATGGTAGTTGTTTTTCTGTGAAAATGACCAAACTGGTTCACTAGGGATAAAAGATTTTTCTGTCTCTATGTAAGCAATTAAAGCATTATCCTGTGCAACCTACATGTCCTTTTTCATCTCATATACATGCTTACCTCAGGCTAACAATTCTGTCTTGATTAAATAATCATACCATGCTGCCTAAAACACAAATACAGCAAGCTGTACAAGAATTTTGTAATAATATACCAAAAGCCTTGTGGTGTTTTTATTTTTGTGTAAACACCAGAGTTAAGGAAATCCTTCTCACTACTTGTAGTTTAAATGTGTCCATCACCACTACCACATTTTACAAAAAAAGTGAAGGAAAAATATCTTTCTTTTTTGGCTAAAACACTTAAACATAAGTCCCTTATAAATAACTTATTTAATAAAGTAATTTTACACTATTTTACACCAGCATTTTTAAGCTTAGTCAACGTCCTCTACATTTTTTGGAAGACTCCGTCATTCGAACCATGTTTCTTCTTAGTGCTCATTTATTAGGTAAACATGCTTTCTGAAAGACATTTCAACTCTAACCCAAAAGTCTTTTTCGGTTCTGAACATTTAATAATATTTTATAATTGTTTTGAGCCTGACAGTTCAAAACAAACTGTAGAGGAATTCATTAATTATATGTATTATAAATTGTAGTATTAGGTCTATCAAGATCACTAGTAGGGCTGTTAAGATCAGTAATGGGTCTGTTAAAACTTCCCGCAGTCTTAGCACAGCACTGAGGAGGAGCATGGCAAATGTCACGGTTGGACAGCGGGGAAGGTTTGGTATCCCATCAGACCGTCAGTTCCCGAAACCACACATAAAAAGAACTCGTAAAAGCACACATGAGATCAGCACAACCCCACTGGACCGCACACAGAGTAAAGCATTTGAGGTCTAAATGATATCATTTCTTAAGACTGCAGGAAGGTTAAGAGCACTACAGGGCTGTTAATGTAATTAGTTCAGCTATAGGTCACTATTAGGTCTGCTAAGATCAGCATCAGCACTATTAAAATCATTATTAGGACTGCTAAAGTCACTATTCAGGCTGTTAAGGACACTGATAGGTCTGTAAAGGCCCATACATACATATGGTTCATATCAGGACTTTGTAGAGACAATTTCAGCAACCTAACATGTTTTAACTAAAAATAGGTTATTTTATATCTGTTTTGACGCTTGTTGTCCCAAACAAGGTGTACGTAAGTGACTTACCGGTAATATTGATTCTGGAGCATGTGGACATGCAGCATCTTAAAGCTAAATGTAATTCACTTTAACTCATCAGATCAGATTGTAGCTCCTGTTGTTTCAGTAGGTCCCCATTATTCCCATTGGGTGTGTTAAGAGGTGTGTGTCCTATCTGAAGGGGAGGGAAGAAGGAAATTTTATGGTCAGAGAGGAGTGGCTGCGTTGGAGAGCAAAAAAAGGGGAAAGTTATAAAGTTTTTACAGCCTGCAAGAAAGGAGCAGAGCTGTAAATCTGACCTTTGTCTCCTCTTTTGCTATCAAGAGTTAAATATTTACTTAGTTTATTTACTAAAGCTCTTGTTTCCATATCACAGCTAAAAATCCACAAATCTACACAGGGATCATATATTTGAATATGTTAAAATATTAGCTTTTTTACATTAATTGTGAACTAAATCAGAATAAGTAGCGTAAGTCAATTTTCTAGGGATGCACAGTGGTGCAGTAGGTATCACTGTTGCCTTGCAGCAAGAATATCCTGGGTTCGATTCCTGGCCCAGGGTCTTTCTGCATGGAGTTTGCATGTTCTCCCTGCCATGTGTGGGTTCTCTCTGGGTACTCTGGCTTCCTCCCACAGTCCAAAAACATGACTGTTAGGTTAATTGGTATCTCTAAAATTCTTCTTAGGTGTGAGTGTGTGTGTGCGACAGACTGGCATCCTGTCCACGGTGTACCCCACCTCTCGCCCGGAACATTAGCTGGAGATAGACACCGGCAACCCTCCCAACCCCATTAGGGACAAGGGTGTTAGAAAATGGTTGGATGGAAGTCAGTTATCTACAGATAAGAATCACTAATTTAATATTGTTTGCATTGACAGGTTATCTGACAAGTCATCTAATAAGAACTCATTAGACGACTTATTGTAGTGGTGGAAAAAGTTTTGTTGATAAATGAAGATGAAACCAAATATCTGATCTTCTCCAGCATCAAATGAGACTCTCTGAAGGAAAGGTTTCTAAATGTTATTTGACGAAAGTCACAATTTATTGTAATAACGAGGAGAAAACTTTAAAAATTGATCTGTAATTGTTTTCTTTTAAAGAAAGCAAAAGAGAAAAAAAAATCTGATTTGAATCTAAATAATTGAAGAGAAAACAGCATCAGTTGTGAGTTGGTGTTAGTTTTAAATTTTATTCTTTGTTTTTTTTTATCAATAAAGAAAACAGTAGCAAGTTCAGTTCACTTCAATCTCAACTGATTAAAATACGAGCAATCAGAACATCCAAATACATCAATATAAATGTTAAAGCAAAAACTATTAAAGCCCAAAGAATTTTATATTTTCATGTGGAGAAATATTTCTGTGTCATAAGAATAAAATAAAACATCAGCAATGTTTTCTTTTATGAATCCTGGAACATAGAGAACTACATTTGAAACCAGAAACATAAAGAGCAGAACAGCAGAACAAAAACATCAGAACAATGAACCTTGATCAATTAGAAGAAAAAAAAAAGAGAAAATCTATTTGGGTTCACAGATCTCTGCAGAGGTTCCAGTATTCCAAATTGTAACTCCAGCCAGTAGCGGCTGAGTGAATCTGGTCTGGACTCTGTGGAGGAGAGTCATGGTTTCAGAGACGCTGTAGAAGGACAGAATACCTGCTCTGTGATTCAGATACACTCCGACTCTGGAGGAAACTGGACCTGAGATGGAGGTCCAGATGCTGTTGTGACCAAATCTAAAACCTTTTAGGGAACACTCTAATGCCCAAGATTTATCATTATATCCAAATACACATTCATTCCCACTTCCTACTCTGCTGATGTTCTTGTATGCGACTGCTATATAAACTTCTGTCCCACTCCATTCCACCTCCCAGTAACAACGTCCAGTCAGACTCTCTCTACTCAGAACCTGCCAATAATAAGTGAATCTGTCTGGGTGACTAGAATAAGACTGATCCTGAGTCATTGCTGTCACCTTCCTGTTCCCCTCTGATAGTAAAAGCCATATGTGTGCTGTGTTTGGATCCATTGTGATTTCACAAAAATATCTTAAAAAGTCAGATTTGCTCTTTGGTTCTGGTTCTGACAGTAGAACATCCACCTCAGTGACCATCACTGAGATGTTTGTCCATGAGTCTCTCAGGACGTCCTGTAGTTTGTCTCTGAGCTCTGACACAGCTGCTGTCACGTCCTCAAAGTGTCTCAGAGGACGGATGTTGATGCTGGATGAGTGTGTCGACTCACTGAGTGCTGGCAGTGAGGGGCAGTTGAGGAGAAACTGGTTGTGATCCTCTGTGTGTGAGAGCTGCTCCAGCTCAGCGTCTTTCCTCTTCAGCTCACTGATCTCCTGCTCCAGCTTCTCCTGAACATCTTTGACTCGACTCACTTCAGTTTCCTGCTGGGATCTGATCTGCTGCTTCACCTCAGAGCTTCTTTTCTGGAGGAGACGGATCAGCTCAGTGAAGATCTTCTCACTGTCCTCCACTGTTTTATCAGCAGAGTGATTGATGGCCTCCACCTCCTGTTGAAGCAGCTTCACATCTTTCTCCTGGTTCTGGATCATCTGCTGGATGTTTCCTCGTCTCTCCTCCAGCTCTCTCTGCCTCTCAGTCCTTTCTGCTGCAACTGACACTGTGTTATGGCCTTTATGTTCATCCACAGAGCAGAGATAACAGATACACTTCTGATCAGTGCGGCAGAACATCTTCATCACCTCATCATGACGAGAGCAGATGTTCTGCTGGAGGTTCTTG